>VSDK01021031.1:574867-646094 GCA_009767595.1 Symbiodinium kawagutii
CAGAGACATAGATGCATCGGTAAATACAGACATAGATAGCTAAATAGATGCATCGATGGATGGATCGATAGATAGATAGAATAGCTAGAATAGATAGATGGAATAGACAGACAATTGGATAGCCAGATTCAGATGGCTAGGTGGGTCGATAGATAGACAGATAGGTAGACGAAACGAGAGTCAGATAGAAAAGTAGATAGATAGTCAGGTAGATAGACAGAAAGATAGACAGATGGACACATAGATGATCAAACAAATAATTCGGTAGATAGATAGACAGATAGATAGATAGGCAAATAGATAAATAGATAGATGGACAGGTAGATAGATAGATACATAGACACAAAGATGACGAGATAGATAGTGAGGTAGATAGAAAGACAAGTACATAGGCAGATAGATAAACGAATAGATCATCAGATAGATAGATAGATAGACAGTCAGACAGACAGAAAGAAAACTGATGCGCTGCCAGTCAAGTGGCCAGATCGATGCTCACATTGTCGCAACCACAACTGCACACTCCTATAGTGCTCCTATCTTGGAAACTTCCGCCACCGCCTTGTGCGGTACTACTTGTACATCTGGGAAAACATGCAAAATGTCAACCAAACCACCGACCAGTATCAACCAGTATCCAAGTCCAGTGAACCGCAAGGGCTTTGAATCCCTAGTGGCTCCTCTCTCAACATCTCTCAACCAGTAATCCAGTACTGTTAGGCCCTATGTTTATCCTGACAACCAAGATCAATTAATAACCTATGAGTGCCTATGAGCCTATGAACCCATCATGAACCTGATGATTCTGCCCAGTACTCAACAGTTCTCTCAACCAGTAGTACTGTCCCAGTCCTGAAATCAGGGTCGCCTGCTTCGCCAAGTTTTGGATGAAGTTGCGCACGTCGCTCTTCACGTGACTCGGTGTGAACAGCGTGCGGTGTGGCACAGCGGGGGATGGCAACCAGGGGTGCCTCCACGGGTGGAACCACCAAAAGACTGGGATGGATGGGGGATTTATGGGCCATGTGGGATGTTTTTCGGGTGGTCCTTGGGAAATTGAATGGTACCCCACTCACAAAACACAGCAGAAGACCTCTGGAGACGCGGTGCAAATCCAAATGTTGGGGGCGCCAACGCACTCAAGTTGCAGTCTGGTGTTCCAATATGTTCCAATTCTGATTTCTACAGGATTCTATGGGCAACCAAGTTAATCGTCCCAAGCATCACCACTGCCAGCTGGAAGCTGGTGATGCACATCTGTAGCCCTGCCAAGCCGCTCCAGCTCCAGATCTGTGGCGCCCTGGGTTCGGGTGACAAAGTCCTCGGCTATCAACGGGGGCCCCTGAGCTGCCCTGGTGGGTCTCCCATGCATCCACCTTGGAAAGTCAGTTGAGCCATAGATGTTTCAACTCCAGAAATGGCTTGGTGGTAGCGCGCCCCAGAAGCACAACTTACTAGATGTGGCAAGGGTGGGATGATCTTGAAGTGTCGACAAACAAGAATCCATTGCAAAAGGTCCATGGAGCTACAATGCTTGGTGGTCTACTGGATGGCTGCTTCACTTAGATTCAAACTGCTCCAAGAAGATCAAACGTATCAATACTGGTCAAACAGATTAGCGATTCTGATCGATCAACCAAATAAAATGACTTAATAGATGTATAATAATTTGCCATCAATAACGACCAACGATGCTAGTTCTGGAAGAAGCACCCTGTGCTTCAATGCGCCACCATCACACTTCGCCTCCTTGAGCCCGCCTCCTTGAGCCGACTCGACTCTGCCACGCGGGTTTCGCAGGTGTGGCTGGGAGCCCGCACCACAAAGTGCTGAGCATAGGAAGGCGCCAGTTGCTTCAGCTCATAGGGCAGCAAGGGCCACAGCTTGTACCTGGAACGATTCCCCATGGCGTTCCCATAGGTGGCCGATGAATTTTCAACCGATAGCAAACTAACAAGCCGCTGGGGCAAATTATTGTCAAGAAAATCAAACACCAAAACGATCCAATGGCCCACAAAGAGCTGGGTTCCAGGATCTTCCAAGTCATATTGCCAATGATTATCCACTATGTGGTCCACTATGAAGTGCGAGTTTTTGTTGATTAAGATTGGTGCTCAAACCATTATTAACAAACATGATTGTAAGGGCCCATAAAGCCATACAAGGCTTTTGCTTTTGAGTTCGATGGGTCAACCAATGAATGTCGTCTCCTCGCACCCTCTTAGCAACCACCAGCAGGCACTGATCACTCTCCAGTTCTGCAGCACTCCTGGGAAGCAGTGCAAGCAGGGTGGTGGGCCCAATTACAAACAGTTGTTCCATGTATGTTGGTCCTGCATGTTTATCAACTAACCTCAAAGTACGAGCCTGAGCAAACAGGATTTATCGAAATCAATTGAAATACCTCATGTATCGCTCTCTTCTGCCTCTATGCATTAGATTTCAAATGATTTCAAGTCTTGGACATAAATAGATAACAATGATTATAGACAGTTGCAGCATGCAATAAATATGCCTAAAGGCCTAAAGGAGGGGCAGCTCGCAACCATCCACAAGATTGCGCCTCAGCGGTATCATATGCCCAAGCCCATTTAGCAAGTGCCCCACACGGCCAGTGTCCAACGACGGGCAGCAGCAACAAACGCTGCCCAAACACAACGGTTCACCTTTCGGAGAAATCGCATGCGATGAGGTTGGCTTGGAAAGGAATTGGATGATAAGAATGACTTAGTAAGAACCCGTTGGTGATTACTCATAATGCCGGCTTCTTAGCCATGATTAGCTATCTGTTCATCATCAGTGATTTGATGAATATTGATGGCTTTTAGGGCTTTAAGGGACCGGGGGAAAAGGTGGGGTGGGGGAAATGCTCCTATGAGCCAAAGAACAGCCATTATGCATGGTAAACTCGGGGCGTATCCAACCAACAGTGCCGTATGCAAAACAATCGCATGGGGTGCGGACGAAATTCCATACATGCCAAACATTAATATAGAGTAGAATATGGGATACCTTTGTTGTCAATAGGATTGAGATTTCCGTCCAGAAATAATCAGTGTCAAAATCCCTCGGGTTAATTCGCATCATTTGTTCAAGTCTTAAGCCTATCCCTGGTCGATTCTTTCCCATTGTCAATCGACCAGGCTTTCTGACAGCTCATCCACCAACGCGGAATCGTTGTAGTGGTCCACGATCCCGGACAATGAGTGGGACACAACCATCCTAGATCATCCACGTTGCAATTCCCCAATGATGATCCACGCTACAGCTATTCCAAGAGCTCTTGTCCCGTAACACCCAATTCTCCTGGTCGTCAACCGGCGCTGTTCACCAATCGACCAAGGTTTTGGCATCAAATAATCCTTTCCCAACAAATCATACCACTACGTAACATTTGATCTAATCCCACACGGTGTTCCTTCAGCCACTTAGGATTCCCCTCATTACCTGTATCCTCCTGATCACACAGATTGGTGCTCCTATAGGTGAAGTCAAGTCACTGGAATCAGAATGGAAGCCCAGATGTAACCAACCATGATCCCAGCCTTCCGTGGGAGGTGTCGCCTTTCTGAGGTCTACTCCCGCACGTGAAAGGCCCATGGGTGAACCCGTCCTCTGAATGGGCTCAGAGGCCTTCTGGTCCAATGGCGCAGCAGGTGCTTGGACGACCTCCGGTGTCTCCCATGGCTTGAGCATGCTGTGAAGGCTGGGTAAATGGATGGTGAGTTGATGGATAGTTAAGGATCATGTATAAATGGGTGGTTAGCTGATGAGTTCATGGATGGTTAGTTGATGGATAGTTAGTTTCACAGCATATGGTTAGCTCAAATTGATATACATGTTAGCTCATGATCGTGTATAAATGGGTGATTACTTGATGAGCTCAGGAGCAATGGTATAAATGGGTGTTTAGTTGATGAGCTCATGGATGGCCAGCTGATGGGCAAATTGATGGTTGGTCAATAGATTACTGAGGGCTACTGATGGATACGGGATGGCTCGTTTGATGATTGATACCCGATTGCGGCGGGGAAATGAATTCATTTCACAGTACTGAAGCATGCATAGTGATGTCCGAACGCCCAGGCTAATATAACAATTAAGATAAACTGCAGATGCGGTTCCTTTCCCGACAAAATACATGCCAGTATGTTTTCTACTCTTCCACACCCCCCAATTGCGGAAACTGGATTGAAACACTCTTCGTAATTCGGAAAGCTAAATATCACTCGTCCCATGGTGCGCCATCATTTCTTGTTATCCATCCACTAATGCTGGTACAAACGACAGTGCCCAACAAATACACCAAACCAGCAGCACACCTGATGCCCCTGGATTCAGCATCCAACAAAAAACCTGGCTTCTCCCCCGAACATAAAACATCAACCACAATTCACCACAACAATCACAATCCATCGTTCTACCATAATGACTACACCCTTCAAAACCATTGCAATGAGTAACCATCATTGTCAGCCACTGCTAACCACATGTCTTGATCAACGAACCAAGAGTTGAACAGGTGTTACCCTCAACTAACCTGGCAATGGAAAATCCACCCTATAAATGGCTGGTTTCCAAGCGTTTCAGTATCAAATATGGGGGTTTCTCAAGTCATAGGGGACCCCCAAATCATGAAATTGAAACCATTTATGGTACTAAACCAGCCATTTCTTGGGTCCCCTTTGTTTGGAAACCACCATATGCTGAAAATCCACTACCAGGTTAGGCACTACCAGAGGGTACCCCCCGCACCTGAAGCTTCCCACTGCATCGTCTTGCACGGTGTGGAGGCCGAAGGACGTGGACCACCTGGGTGTTGCTGCTGAATTGAGATGAGATTGGTTGAACAAACCGTCTCGTTGAGATGAGATTGGTTGAACTGGAACTAACCACTTGGTGAACTTTGACTGGATAATATAGTTGTTAGTTACAGTCATAGTGATCCAAAATGCTCACATACCGTTCCTTTGGTAAAACGGCTCATTCCAGAGTGGCTAATTCTTGAGGAGAACATATTTGGGTTTGCGTGGTTCTCGAAAAAGTAATAAACAACTGAAACTCCAAGAGTCAGTTACGGAGAAACAAACTACCATGCCTGAAACATCTTGAAACATCTCAGTTTGGAAAACAAATGTTCCGAGAACACACTGTTCCTCGCCATGCCATTTTGTCGGACACGAGTGGATGCCTCCGGGTTGATGGACTCCTACGCTCAGACACCACTGGATGGTGAAAAAGATGTGGCGGCCGTGGCGGCGGCAAAATTAGAATCATTAAGGTGCATTCATGGATGTTTGATGATGTTTGTGGATTTTTGAGAACATCCCGTATCGATTTCAAGGTTTGGAGTACTGCTTTAGGATATCGTTTTTAGGCCGTCCCCTATCGATTTCGAGTAAAATTGACGAAACACATCTTCATGTAACACTTATATAAGCTAAACGCAATCAACTATAACTTTCTCCCTGGTTCATGCCATAAACGATTGCATCAGAACACTTGCCATTGAATGATCCTATTCAATAGCTGCTATCATGAGCTACCTTCGAAGACCGCACATGGTTTGACATACCTCTTCTCTGGATGGTTTTGCATGCTATCGTAGAAGTCTCAGGAAAAACTCCGGACACATTTGATCTCAGATCAAATCCACCAAGAGGTGAAATACTTGTCGGCGCAAACAACCAGTCTCGGGGATAGATCACCAACTGGGTAGTTGATAGGAGTGGGTCCCATACTGAATACTGGGTGGAGGAAAAAAAAATCCCCCACTAGAAGCATTTCACCATGATCCCTCTTAGCCTTCCAACCCCCATCATCCATTTTTCCGGACCTTTCTTGTGGGAAAATCGTATATTTTCAAATCTCATGGCTGATACCAGTTGCAAGTACTGTAGTCATGTGTAATTACCAGGTGCAATATTCAGAGCGTCACGCTGAACGCCAGCAGTAGCACTGGGGGCTGTTCTTACGGGACATCATAAATCAAATCCAAACACCTTGTGGTTTTGTCAACGGTGTCCCTCCAAATCACTGGCAGTTTCCGTATTCACATTGATCATTATTGGTTGGTTAAGGGATGCTGAGGGTACCACCATTTGTGGACAAACCCCTTGTGAACAACTGGACCCTTGACTAACCATCATCATATCATCCATCACCACTGCCAGTGTCAACATCAGTCATCCATTCTCGTCTCCATCATCAGCTATGGCCATCGTCACCGCAATTCCTTGAGGGCGCTGAGTTTGGAACGTAGTTCAGCACGTACCTTCAAGGCAACTGAGCAGCCATGCACCCCTCATCCATATTGCAATTTCAAGTGATGTCAACGGGAAATCGATCTATCATAACTGGTCCCTGTTAACTGTAAACCAACTTATATAACTAGGTGGCCCATGCGTATCTTAACAATTGATCAATGCCAACTGGAGCGTCTCAACTTTGGCTGCCATCAGTACGCCTTGTCCAATCAACTGGTGATAGCCATGGCATCCCAGGTCGCCATGTGACCCAGCTGCCAGGTTCATGATCGCTCCAACATTCCCATCACTCCTCGAATCGTCCAACAGCAATCAGTATTTATAGCAATAAACCTTCATAAAATACCCCGAAATATTTCTACAGCAACAAAGTTATATCATTTTACAACCTTTTACTCCAAGATTCCTCCCATAACTTTGGAGTACACCCATTTTAAGAACCCTCAAAATGAAGATTCCCCCCCCATTTTTTGGACCAATCAGCCAATTTGACGAAAGTGGTCCACCAAAAGGTCCAGCAACGAGGCAACACCAGCAAGCCACCACACAGTAGCCAGCAAGGGCACTCGAAGTCCAGCGGTTTTGAGGCTGAGCCTTCCATCTTCGCTGGGTTCAAACCATCCTGGTGGCCCAGCAAGTTGCAAAAGGGGGTACAGAGCGTGCAGGGAAGGTCTGGTCCAAAGGTGAAACACATTTCAGCGTCATCCTCATGAGATATAATGTCATACAGTGTCATATTGATTTGCAAATAATCTAAATAGTAGGTAACCGCACGTAACCGCACCGGATCACAGTGCAACTTTGCTGGGCGTAAAAACAGGAATGAATCTGAAGCTTTTGCAAGGATAGTTGCACAGCATGTTTCGATGACTATCGCTGTTGAGTAGTCAGAAGCGCTCCTGATTGTTCCATGTGAACATTATCTCGAGCAAGATCAACTGAGTCAAGAACCCAGGTGACCAAGTGCTGGTTGTTGGATAACTGAATATAGACCACAGCGAGTTCCTCGCACCCACAGATTGCCTTAAGAACCCAGGTCCTTCACCAAAGCGAATCCCTTCTCTGCAATGTTTTTCATCCCTCCCAAAATCTATAGTTTGGCACCCGGGTTGGGTTGAATATTGGCCATCTAGCTAGTATTGATCAATGCTACAAACTTCAATTAATCAGCCATGATGAAGCATTATTACCCTGCATCAGGATTGGCCATTCTTGGTCATTCAATCATATTGACATTTAACCAACCATCAGTCACCATTTGTAGGAATGAACCAATAATATTGACCAATACTAGACGTGATAGACTATCAAGATTGTTATGATTCATAGCAAAAACTATCCATTATCGACCAATGACCGCTCATCCAAACTGTCACAAACCATTTTCAACACAAGCTTTTTCAGTCATTGCAAATCATTTTGGTGAATACCACCCACTATTGATAACCACAATCAACCATGATCAACCATAAAGTGAACATGATCAAACATCATTAACCACCATTAACCACCATAGTCAACCAAAAACAACCATTCTTGGCCATTCTGCTGCCTCAATCACCAAGCAAAACACTGCTCCACCGGCGATGCCAGTGCCACGCGGAACGCTGACCAGCACGTCACCATTGGTCACCCTGAGACCCCAGACGTCACCAAAAGCGAACTGCACCACATCGCCTGCGGTCTTTTGGACGGGTCATGTGGGTGGTGCCCAAAGGCGGTGATTCTTGTGCTTAGTGGATGGTGAAGAATGGTTCATTAATGAACGGCTTTAATAATGATCAGGTTAATAAGGGCTCAATAATCATCAACACATTGGTTCATAGTGGCTTTACAATTTTTAACAAAAGTAAATAGTGGTGAACAATAGTTCAATAATGGCTTCATAATGATTTAACAGGGGTAAATCATGGTTCAGAATGGTCTTATAATAACGATGCTGAGCTGTGGTTGTTAGCTTCGATCAACCTCTTCAAGGAGCTGTTGTGGGGCGACTCTTGGGCTTCAGGTGGTGGGTGATTTGAAGATCAAGGCCCAGAAACTTGTCCGGTACTCAGATTTGGTGGTTCCTTGTGAATTCTTACCATTTGGTTTCCTTAACTCTGCCATACATGGAGGATCTGGGAATCAGATTTCTGGGTATTGGGTAGTCCTTAGTTAGGTAGTCAGCGTTGGACCCATAATGAAATCATTAATTTTCCTTATTAGTTATCGCGAATTTCACAGCAAAGCGGCATCGAGATAGCCACATCTCTGCAGGTTCAGCAGCGGATGGCAAACGAATAGGCCAAGGCACCGTTTGAGGTTCGAACAGTCATATCCTTGGGAAGGTTCAACGGAAATGCGGGGGATCCTGGAAACAACCAAAAATAAATCATCATGAGGGAAAGAAAACACAAATTCCTTTCGATTTTCTGACTCTGTCGACAAGACCAGGTGCAAGGTGGTGTTCCCTAGTTACTTGAACTGGTTTATTGCTAGGGTATAGCTTTCTGGTAGATATATTCTGAGCATAGTTAGATGGTTTATTAACAAACCAAGTTGTAACTGGAGGGCGGGCGCCGGTACCTTGTAGCTGTCAAGAACACAACCTAGAAACCAAACCAAAGCCAAACCGGTCGACACCAATAGTTTCCACGGTTTACAGCTTCACCGTGCCCAAAACAGTGGCTGGTCTCCGACCGATGCAACCAGCAACAGTTCAGCGTCTTAATTAAGGAAAGATCTTGCTCTACTGGTAGCATGACAAATTCCCCGTAGTCAGACACACCATCATATCGCTTTGGGGGCCGGTTGGATACTGCTGATGTTGCGACTCAGCACCGATCGGTTTGAGGTCGACTTTTTGTGTAACCGTTAGGAGCAGCGGTTAGCCTACCATACTCTTGATGGAGATAAAAGGAACCCTTTCCAATGGACATCAGCAACTTTGGGTTTAGAAACAATACACATCTAGATTTCTCCCGATGTCCTTCCTCTCCCTGCCCGTGTGAATGCACCATTTTTCTGTGAAACTTGCGCCTTTTCAGCGCACATGCATCCATTGGCTTAGCGAGCTGATAGCAACATCTTGTGGAACATGATTGGCCCATTCGCTGGGCTACTCCGTGGCAGAGGCCAATTGCCCAGGCCGTCTATGCCCTTTGGGCTCGACGTCTAGTCCTGGGGGGCCAAGTCCAGGGGGTTGTGGAAGATTTGTGGGACCAAGTCCAGGGGGTGGCGGAAGACTCGAGGGTTGAGGTGAGTCTGGCTTTCCGTGAGTTTTTGGATGGACGCAGTTCGCTTGCCCAATGACATGTGTCAAATCGGTAACAGATGTATCAATTTCATCGTCGAGATCTTGGAAGTCGATTATCGACAGATGTGTCGCGGCAAAAAACCCGCCCGAGATCCCGATTGTACTGAAGAAAATCGACACCCACAGGGACGCAAATGACGTGTCGTCTTTCATGACCCAAAATGCAGAGAAATACCTCAGGAAAGGTGGGTGACAAAATGATCTTACAACTCTGGAAGGTGAAACATCATGACAACGTTCCCTTCGCAGGCATGAGAATATCTTTGTGAGTGCTTGAAGGTTCGGACATCAATTCATGAGTCAATCATCTAGAAACCTATCCAAACTGAGACTGTCACAAATTTGATCACAGTTATGTACCTTTATCATCCTTTGTTGCTTTAAGCCAAGAGACTGTACAAACAGCGACATTGGGGCTTCGAATGTCTTTTCTTCGAGCAGCATCTTGAGCACCGCGTTGGTCGGAATTCCCACTCTCCACGAATCGGCGATGGCCTTCTTCAGTGATTGCCCACAAACGCTCCGTAGCTGGAAAAAACCACAGACCAGAAAGATAACGAATTGGCACGCGGCAAAACCCCAAAGGCCGCTTCGAGCGAACGATGCCAAACAGTTGACATCCTTGCAAGGTAGTGGCTGAGAAAGCAAAGAAACCAACACTTTTCTGACCCAAACAAAAAACATGCAAACTTGGACCAAGAACTGTTTACTTTGACTTGCAAGCCCAAGTATCCAGCAAGATGTCAAGTACGAAAAAAGCCAACTTCATGGCCAACTGGCTCTTTCCAGACCTTGTGTGGCGAGGATTCTGCTACTCTGCGACAGCTCTCCTTTCCAGCAATCCTATGTTCAGAAGAACAGTTTCTATGTTTATCTTCGAATGACCCTTGAGAACAGATTTGATGACCTGAGTTTGCCTCGTGCATTTCTAATGTAGCTGTTTGCAGCTTTCAATCCGCTGAACCTGGAGGCTGAATTGTCTTCATCCTGCCCTCGGGCTCACCTACGACTTGCTTCTCTTCTTCAAATCGTTCTCAACTTCCTCCTCTTCATTAACATATAGGTCAATGTACACACTATACACGTGGCCATACATTTTGTATCATCCTATTGGATATTGCAAATGGTTGGGCTCCTGCCCAGGTATGGAACTGTTTGGGAACATGAAAGTGAATGCTTCCAAAAAACAAACATTTTTTCCCCAACAATATGCAGCCCTACAAATGGGCCATGTGTCTGGAGCACACATTCCCAAAGCTAGTTGATTATCTTGATTTTGGGTAATCCCGTAATTTCCAAAGCTTGTATTCAGCAACAGGCTCTGATTTCACTTTTGATATTGCCACGGTCGTCGTACTGGGGAGACGAGCACCTGGAGTAAAGAAGGGGTGGGAAAAATACCAAAAGTAACCGGCGAAGAATATGTCAAAGTTATACAACCATGACCTTATACAAACGTACTGTTGCCAGTGGATCGTAAGCGAAAACTCCAAGGTCCGAGCCAAAATTGTACATATCCTCCGACTTCCATTTCTTTGAGATCTTTTTCACATATCTAGTATCTACTCTCATAGTGTGTGTGTGTGTGAGTGCGCGGCCCCATACACATTCTAGTCCGAACAACTTTCAGGCCAGCTATGACCCTCACACAGCATTCTTTGCACCGACAGCGCTCACACCAAACAACTCTTGTACAAAGTGGACCCAGACTTTTACCAGCAATCACCCCAGTCATAAGCCCAGTAGCTGGTGAACTTGCCTTTACAATCAATACATGAGATTTCTATGGAACGTCCTGACTTAGACATGTATGACTGTATGACCCCCGAGTTCTCAAAAAGATCAAGTCAGCATCGGGGCACAGGAGCGATTCTTGCAGGTTTCCACTTTCTAGTTGATCTTGAAGATCTGCAGCTTGCCGTTTGATCTTTTTTCGCAAAACCTTGTCTTCATTGACCCCCATCAATGGGGGCTGCATGAAGCGACCTGCTCCGTGTGTCAGAATCGAAAGCATGAATGCGGCAGCGGGCATCAAAATGTAGGAAAGTATCAAGATCTTCTTCAAGCGGATTTCCCCGCCTAGAGCGGCACACAAGGTAAACCGGGAGTTACAAATGCCAGAAAACCAAGACGGCCAAGATATGTGGCATTGCCAAAATCTGACTATGTCAATCTCTTTCTGTTGGCAACTGGCTTCCAACATAGGCGGCATCAAACCATTCACGCTGCTGCAGTTGAGTACAGGTGCCAACAGTTTCCTTTCCCAGTAGCTGTTTTCTGTGGCAACAGGAAACATCTCCTCTTCCAAGACATCGCAAATTGGCCCGGCCTGAAAAATTGGGCCTGTGACACCGTGCCAAACTTCCGACTCCAGATCGAAATTGCTTAGATGCAACGCGATAGGTCCCGGGCAGCGCCACTGACCCTGGTACTTCCCCCAGCCGTTGTTCACGTTGTTCTGGCCCTCCCTGCAAGAACAAACCCAATGGCGGCCATCATTGCCACAATTTCCGCTGGCCAAAATGGCCAGCAAAAGCACGCAGCATACCAAACGTACCCCAACCATCGCCACGGCAGTTTTTGCAGCGCTCTTCTGCCCCTTGACGAGGCCAAAAGCAGAATATCGAACAGGGGCGATCAGTGATGCGAGGATGGCTCGCGGATCCAGGGAGCGAGTTTGTGTGCGTTCGTCGGCCCAGTTTTGCCTCAAGGAAGGGACGGATTTCCGGCGAAAGGCCTGGACAACTACTCAACCATGAGAATTTGTCTGCCGAAACAGTGGTACCTACATGTACCTACAAACCATCCAAGAATAGCCATATGGCCATATGTGCCATTTCAGAAGGCAACCACTTGGGGAACAGTATTTTCCGACAAAACCAATAAGAGATATAGCAGCAACAGCTTGAAACAGCAGGGAAACCGTGAACAAATCAAACCACTGAAATGAAAGGTTCGGCAAGATTCAGCGCACGAAACCTTGGTCGTTCCACATGTCCAGTCCAAACTTGTTCATTCAACATGAATCAACAACGGTGCCCTATGAGACATAACAACCTGCATGGGATCAGATTCACGGACCAACAGTTGGAGAATCTGCGCCTGCTGAGGGCCACAATTCCCAGGATAAGCACAGGAACCAACGACAGTGCCTCAGATGTGGCCCCACTGCCCGATGCAAACACGAACAAGTCTTGCATTTGGTGTGCTGAACCTGGTAAGGTAAAACTTCAAAGCTTTCAACACTTGTAGCCAGGCAACGGGATGGGAAAATTGTCCGATTTGAATTACCAGCACAGCGCTGACAGTATCACAGGCCAGCAAGATCCGAGCCGCCATGGAACGTTTTGGCAGTTCGGCCTTGACAGTCCGTTCAGCTGCCCGTAGCTGCAATGCCAGCGAGTATGATGCCATGGCTGCAGGTGAATCAGGAGACCCAACTTGTCTTCAAATGAAACAGCTCAAGTCTGATTCCTTTGCCAGGGTTTCTGGTGGCTCAAAATCCTGTCTCATGATCGATAGACAACAAGTAAACATGAGCAATAATCAACATGTGATAGTATGTGAGCACCCTTCAAGCATTTCATTTACTCTAGATCTGCTGTTCTAGTCACCACTTTTCTGCCCTTATGTGCGAGTGAATCCAAAAGGAGATGTTGGAGCCGTTGTTTCGACTTCGCTCCACTCTTAGTGAACTCTAAACATAAGAATGGAATAGGACGTGCATTCGGTATACACAATGCACACTAATACCTATATATACACATATTACATATTGGTCTTAACATACATATATACATATCAAAAATGAATAGCGCATAATGATTACGAATGTCATCAAGACAAATGTCTCATACTGCCATATTCATCTATCCAATTGGATGATGTTTTGGTTGTGACCCAGATTAGATCTTCTACGATAGGGGTATGTCTATGTGCATGGATATGTGGTCTCCAAGCTTTCTGCCTGGTTGCACCGGTCGCATAAACATGCACTGATATACACATGTGTACACTTCAGAAGAAGACGGCTGTCAGATAGACAGTGTAAAGATAGAAACTTACTGTATTGTCCAGGCTGATTGAATATACATGGAGGAGTTTGAATGCACTCAGAAAGTCATAATGCACACAGATGCAAAGATCAAGCACTAATGGCTGCAGCTTCCAACAAGTCAGATCTTGACTGTCAAATATTCAAAAACCACAGCACTCTGGATGACGTGGACTGTGTATGACATTATGATATGACTGCATGCAAATATGTACACAAATATGTACACAAATATGCTTGCATACATTATCGCATGCCACCTGAGAGATTTGTTTGACGTTTCAGAGCTATAAACCTTTTGGGCTTGGAACATACAAGAATGGCACTTGCCGCAAAAGAAACTTTCCAAAGTCAGTCCCTTCCAAACTCGGATATCACCTGAAATGATGACGGTGTAAAGTTGATTTGCCAAGATCCCCCTGAGTCCACTCGATTTATATATGTCATACTTGCCTGCTGTGAAGCAAACTCCATCATTGTCTGAGATTCGTTGGCCCTGCGATACACTGTCACCGTTTGTCCTACCCTAGTTAATTTTTGTCCACTGATCACCGGTTTTGAACCTTCATGATGAAACATCAACAAACAACATGCTGAAACAACATACAATTGTTTGGTGCTCCACAGTGCTTTCCCTTCGAGATACAGGGCGAATAGGCATGGCACACACACCTTTTATTTGTGAAAATGACCCTCTGAAGCAGGACATGTGCTTTTCCAATTTTGCATATGAATTGCGCCTCTGTATATACGTAGGGGTATGTGTTTGTAGAGGTATGTGTGCTGTATGAAAAATAGAGAATAACACAATCATAACAAAACAATAGGTTGTGCAACATGTATGTACACGTTCATACCATACACGATTATCTTTCGGAAGATGTTGGTTGCCTGTAGTTTTTCAACATCATGGTTGCCTGTACCGTATGAGTTTTGATGCGAGTACAAGTATGAAGTATACACACATGACATATAGTCAAAACATGTCAAACAATAAACGCAACAAGACCAAGAACATGTTGTACATATACCAAACTAGACCACACAATCACGAACAACAACATGGGTTACAAGGGCAAATCCATGCGAGTGCTGGCAGATCCATAATTACAAATAAACCAACCCCACATATCAATAGCTCATGATCTACTCTTATTTTATTCTGATCGTCATATACTTCAATAGCTAATGATCTACTTACTTCCATGGATCACGAACAGCCAGAAGCATTGAAACAAACATAGGTTTCCTTAAAACTACTGCTATGACAACGCTGCCCCTGATGCCAAGATGAACCATCCATAGGCCCTGGTTGCGCAAGCGTCGTACTTCAGCGAGAGATCCTCCAGGGCTTTCATCAACCTGCGTTGCATGTAGCCGGTCTCGGCCGTCTTCACGGCAGTGTCCACCAAGCCTTCACGTCCTGTCGCAGCCATGGTCAAGCAGCTCAGAAGCGGATGGTGGATGTTCAACAAACATGTGTTGGGACAATGTTGGAATGAACCAGCAGTTTTGATGATTCGATTGGAATCTGCCAGCAAAAATGCTTGGAATGATTGATGAGTGCTCATTGGAATCATTGAATCAAATCGTTATGATTCCTTGTGCAGAACAAGCTTGGCCACTAAATTAGAGCCGGCCTCCGCACTGACCATCCCCATGATTAACGATCACAAACATTGATTGCCATAACATCACCATCCAATATGGGAATCCCTGTGTCATGATGTGTCCCCATATGCCCCACATTGATGGGGTTTCCCTATTCGAAGATGTTGGCAAAACAGTTCCCTTGTTGCTCGTCCAAAATGGCTGTGAAAACCAACCCGATTCAGGGAGCACCCAACCCCTGGAAGATATGCGTGTTTCCCAACATCCAAGAATACCCCCTCTCTCACACACACACACGCAAAACAAATACACACACAGTGGGAATAAGTTCTCCGGTGTTGTGCCTGTCAATCCCACCCCAAGTCTCGTACCTCCCATGGTGTGGAAAAAGAACTCGGGAGCTTCCAAACCACCTGAGTTCCAGCTTCGGCGCTGATCTTCTGACTTCTTGCTGGTAGCAGCTATCATCAACCATAAACCATCAGCCATTGGCCATTGTGATGAACCATGATGAACAACAGATCTAAAAGAACAAAGCAATCATTCTGATATTTGATCATCACTACTCCTACCTTGATTTGTTATTTGCAAACCACTATGATGATCTGTGATGCATGTATTATGCAATAGCTATCAACCATTGGATGAAAACAAGTTTCTGAACTCGGAGTAGCGGCAACTGCAGACCCATCATGAAGACTTTCATACCCATATCTCCATCATGTGGCTGTTTCTCAACCGAACAACGTCAGTTCCGGCTTGTATGAGATCAAACAATGTCATATATATCTATGTACAATATTTTTTGACCAGAATAGCACGTAAATATGTCGTTTGCTAGGTGTTTTTAGCCATGTCAGCCACAGAGATGACAGCTTAAAATCTTCATGTTAATCATGGATCAGCTGGGATGAAAAACAGCATAGTCCCTTTCAATAACAAATCTGTGGGGACGCAAAAGCCGTGCAAAGTTCATGATGATCACATAGCCGAATCAAAGTCCAAGCTACAAATGGTTGTAGCATCTGAATCTTGATGTTTTAATCAATGAATACACTATTTATCATACCATGATTGAATTAAACAATGTCAAACCACTAATGGTAGTGATTAATTAAATGCGATTAGGAACTGTCAGTAGTGAAGAATGGTCAATTGTTGATGTATCTACTATCAGTGGGTTAACCATACTGATCCATTGATATTATCTATGGATTGGTAAACGAATTCTTATGGCTATTTCCAAGATGTACTTCCAGTATCGGGAGTGCATCCGCAAAATATCTGACATTCACTATATAATCCCTTCCCCCTCATTCATAATTTTATTCCACGCCTATCTTCATTATTTTGGGGACCTTTAGTATGAGGGGGAACGGATTATTACCGAACTGAACACCATTTCTTGGTGTGCAAGGGCTTACCACTTGGACATTTTGAGGACCACAACAACGGGGGAAGCACCGCTTTCCGCCCAAGCACTGTAGAAGGAATTGGCCACAAATCCTCGGGCTTTCGGCTCACGACTTCCCTTGGCAAAGTGAGGCAAGGTCCGGTTCACAAAACCGTCCTTGATGCGCTGTCCACCCACGTTTTGCCTCAGCTGCGCTGTGGCACAGGCGATGGAAAGCCATGGATCTCATCCACAACTGCTTTGCCTCTGGTGGTCTGGAACTTGGTCGCGTGGAACATCTGCCAGTGGATGGTTTACCTATCGAAAATGATGAGTTGTATACGTTCCTTGTGAGTCTACCACAGGCTGATAGTAATGGTAGATACTGGTCATAGCCATCTATGCATAATAGGTATATCGTGGCAAATCGTGGTCACCATGGCTATTGAATGTTATTGATAAATATTGATCAACGACTGTCAATGATTTGCACATATTTATCATGCAAATAGCTGGTGAATTGCAAACCCACATATCGGGCTGGCTTATTGACACCTGGATCTTCTATCAAGTGAAGTTGGGATTAGAAATCGTGAGGGATTGATGAGAATTCTCAAGCGGCATCAAGTAGCTATGACAGTCATAACAAGGTCGTCATGGTTGCAACCACGTCATGTCGGGTATAACGGGATTTCATCAAAATCTACAGGCCAACTGGATTTCACCAAAACCTACTTACCAACAGGATTTCATCAATACAAACTCACCAACGGGATTTCATTCACATGTCATTCAATTTTCACAGTTCACAAGCTGCGGTTGCTGCCATAGCGAGGCCCTCCCGTCCACTAACTTAGTTGCCCTCTTGGACTTCTTGGCCCAAAACTTCATCACAGTTCACCAGGAACCAATGATTGCTTGGGTACAAGCAACCAGTAAGAAACTTATTCTATTCACATGCAGTTCCTTGGTCTATAACCTGCTTGTAATTGGGAAGTGCCACACTCGCTCCATTGCCATCTCCACAGTGAAACGGGCAAAGGCAAGCTGCTGTCCAACGCAGGCCATCATTTGACACAGGTTGATAGGACTGCCCTTGGAACCACACGTGGCCATAATTCGGGGCTTGTTGTAGAAGGCCAGCTTCTCTTCACACATGCCTAGCCGCTCCGAAAATTGGGTCTTCAAGTAGACCAAGTAGGTGTCAAAAAGACTAGTTGTAAATACCACATGCAAAAAAACGTGTGCCCACACCAGGTTCCAGAGTGTGTCATCCATTCCCTTCACATCTTTCCGCCAGATCTTGGACGTCAGCCACATGTGGCGTGGGGTGCCAAAGCTTTGGCTGGTAACATTGGTATATTATATCTTTGAAATAGGGCTACCCCTGGCTGTCTTCCTCAAAATGATAATGCAATCTTGCGGAGATAGCTGTATCGGATGGATAATGATGGGTAGAAGTGTTTAGCCTACAAGCACTTCCCAAGCATTCACAGTTCATTTTGAAAGTGTCACCCCAAAACTCAGCACCTTGGGGCCGGTGTCGCAACCAATTAATGCTCTACAGGTCCAAGTATGGATAACCAGTCCGAACCCTTCCAAAACAATAAAACATGTCAGTTTTGCAAACAAGCAAAACCACTATGATCATCAACCATCATCATCATCATCATCATCATCATCATCATCATCATCATCATCATCATCACCCATCTCCCATCATCACCCATCATCACCCATCATCACCCACCACCATCAACCATCATCTCCCATCATCACCCAAGCTTCCCAGCACAACATCCCCACACCTCAGCACAGCACGGCCGGCTGGCCCGGCGCCTCCCACCAGGTCTCGGATGCGACCCAGCTCGCCATTCACCAAGGCTTCCAGCGTCTGCTCCGCGTTGCAACCGGGTTTGTTCTCCAAGGTCCCCGCGTTGTACTGTCCTGGGGCCGGTTAACGGTGGAGGGTGGCTGCCTGGTGGAGGCTACCGGAGGATGTCTGGTGGATGGTGGCGACCAGTTTCTGGTGGATATGTGGTGGATGCAACCGCTGGTGGATGGCGGTGGAAGGTGGATGCTACCAGGGAGTTGGCTCAACTGACCAAGGTACCTTGGAGTGGTGGTGAGGAAAGGTTAGCAAGCTGGTGGATAAAAAACATCAGCAACCAATGGGCTGTAGAAATGGAATCATCGAACATCACTAATTAATATTGATTCATGGTTAGAAAAAGTGGTTCACATTCACCGGAGGCACATTTCAGATCGGGTAATTTCTTGGTAACTGCACCAGGAGTACCCAAGAGGTCATAAATATATTAACTGCATGTCCATTCCATTCGCAAATAACAAATTGGGGTTTCTAGCTACTGCTCGCTGCGTTGAATCGCTTCATTTCTCTTGACATTCTTCGATACTTTTGATTGTCTTCAATTAGAGAATGGGCCACGCAATTGTACAAACATTTTTTATATAATGTGTTTCTACGCATTCAAATGCTGATCAAAGAAAATGCAAAAGTCAATCTGAAAAAACTTACATCACCACATATATCTATAATATACATGTAACAAAAACTCACCAATCCTCAATATCTAGTCTCCATCTTCGCATGATTCAAAATGGCAGGTCAGGCTTCACGGGTATTAGTTTTACACCCTCAATTTGCATGGATCGGGGCAAAGCAACCGCCTCAATTCAAACCAAGTAGCCAGTTCTTTTGAAACAGCTTGAGCTGGGGGCTTCAGCAACATGTGAGAAATCAGCAGAACGGTGAATAGATGTACCAAAGAAGTCCTGGGATACAATGTCACTATAAGCAAACATTGTTAATCATATTGGTTGAAGACATTGCAATGCGGAATTAAATCAGAACAGTAAACACCCAAGGTGTCCACGGGTTCAGCACATCAGCGTGCCATCAGAGTAAAGCCACCCAGGTGCATCCCGTGGCCATGGTGCAGCGCAAGCATCCAATGTACCGTGCGACGGCTCCGTACTTTTCCTCGGTGATGCGCTGCTTCTCAACGGACACGCGGCCGCCGCCCTGGCCATACTCGGAATTCACCTCGGACGCCCATGGCAGGGGCCAAAAGCAAGTTGTGCACAGCTGCCACGGCAGGGCTTGAAGGCTGACCAGTCGGAAAACATCATCCAACTCTAAGTTCTTCTGCAGTGCGCATTGCCTCTATGGAGCGATCTCCAAACATTCTTCACTGAAAAAAGGCAAAAAATGGAGAAAACAAGAAACAAAAAGGATCTGCAACCAGAACATTCCAGAACCATATCGAACTATAGGAGACCCCAAAAAGCTTGCCAGCGGCCTCATCACCAAATGCTCCCATCAGAGTTCAGAGCATCTCTTTCAGGGTATACCATCTCCTTAAGTGAACAACCGAAATAAAAAGGATCCACCAGGATCCATTGGGTGCTGGGTGCCCTTTAAAGGTCCATCCGAGTCCATCCTCCGCACGAGTGGCATCGTCAATGCCTATGGTGAAGCCTCGGTTCATCAACCAGCGACTCGTCAACTTGGCGATGCGACTCATGCAGTCGATGGCACTCTGGGCTCCGCAGTCGCGGATGAGTCCTGGGCGCTGCTGCCGGCCGCGTGACGGGACGACGGTTCTTGGGGTGTTGTCGGGCCCCGGTTTCGCGCGATAAGCACCCCAAAACAAACCCAACTTTCCATCTCTGAAATTCACAGGTCAGTGGTTCCCTGGCCCATTGAAGGAAATGGGATGAGAAGGACAGCTTTCATGTGCAGTAAGCTCGCTATCTTGAGCGCTAAGGCAACCTTGGATTGCTGGAATCATGTGTTAGGGTCAAATCGATGAGGCGCTACCGCCATCATAGCACGTTTTACCACAGCATCTATATTCACTTTCCCTGCAATTCCCATGACAACTGGTGACTGGATGAGAACCACTGGATAGGAGAATCCACCTGAAGCTCTTTCGTATCTGTTTCAACTCAGGCCCCGCAAGCAGGGGAACGATTCTGGGTCCAGGTGCTCCTTGCCTAGACCAAGAGATACCAAGAGTCTGAAAAAGAGACCATTCTTCGCTCCACCGAGGACCTTCTTGCCCAGATTGCCGGAAAGAAGTTCAGAGTTGCGAAAGATCACCCAACCATCGTTGCTGCACATGGAAAGAGCACCCTTCTTTGTATAGTTCTTTTCAGGCACCTCGAGATTGACGTAGACTTTGGAACCTTGGCTCTGGCAAGGACATGTTTAGTGAGGATCAGGAGGGTGTGAAACAAAAAACAAGATTCTTGATGAACTTCACAAAAATGAAGGGACTAGTCTTCGCCCATACCCAAGTCAACAACGACATGAACAAATCAAAGACTGCACAATTTCACTTACACCCCATAGTTTTTACTGTTATGTTTCTGACTATTTTGACTTTGGTTCCGTATTTCTCGCCTACTGGCTGCTGCATAAGCCCCTATTGTTGGTACTATCGTTATTTGTTGGCATTCCTGTTGCCTCATACCACTATTATCAATGATTCTTAGCCAATTGTAGCTTGTCATGTGATCCTGCACCCTAAACCGGCAAAGAACAACAATAGTCTATCAGGCTTAAATGCTAGAAACCAACCATGAACAACTACACAGTGGTACCCACTGGTTTCAATGGATATAGCTATATCTACCCTATCTGGCAGTTTCCCTAGTTATAAACTTAGTCAACTAATTGTGGGGTACCACTGTATGTATTACTATGACTAAACCTCCTCGCGGCTGACTTTTCTGTTGAATGCTTTGCTTTTTGCTGCCCAGTGACGACGATTGGGTCGCAGCATGACACCTATGACCTGCTTTCCCGTCCACAACTCACAGGGCTTCAGAATCGCGGGCGGGGGAAGGTCGATGTGCTCCAGGCCATCCTCAAAGCAACGGAGGATGGCTGAGATACCTGCGCAAATGACCTTTGTTTAGGATCTTCTAGGACAGTCAAACCGACCCCCATTTCTATGGGACAAGTCTGCCAAAACAAGGGTCATTTAGGCTCCAGGAATGTATATACCTGTGCATGCGTATCTACGTAATATAAAAAAAAACATATGTTTTAATAAAACATTATATCCATTATATCTAGCGTAATCCACTGTATGTATTATAGATAGGCGCTGATTAATACACATGTAAGCTCATTTGATCTCATTTGGAAGTGAGTCACCCCATGGGCCCCATGGGCCTTCATAGTAGGAAACAAACACTGTTTGAACTACCACTGGGATCCCTGACAACTTGTTTCAGACTATTCTCAATACTCGAAATCCGACCCTACTATTCGATCTATGAGCATTTTTTGGAATACTTATCCCCCTCTTGACAGTCACAACTCCAATTGTTGTTGTAAGGCCTTGCTCTGCGAAATGCGACAGCGCAAACATCAGGTAATCCAATCGGTGGATAGTTTGAGCCATTATCTCAAACAATTATCATTTATTATCACCGATGGGTCTAACGGTTTGATGATAAGCATCTAATCATGTGTTGAGATAATTCACAATCATTTTGTAATCATGTGGTGGTTTAAGCCTGAGCATACCTGAACACATTGTCTGATCATGTGTTGGTTCAAAGACAATCCGCCAAAGACATACAGCAATCTCGATTTCCACGCAGAAAGCCCAGGTTTGGAAAGGAACCTATGCATTTTTCGGGTGGTGCAAGAGGTTGGAACCATTTACAGGAAAGCGACAAGACATGTTGGAACATCCGCAACGCAAATGTTATGCATTGGCGGACTTTGCGATCAAATGTGCTTCGCCATGAGACGTGGTCAATCTATTGCCCCCCCTTTTTCCAATTCGAAACAGTTAATGCCTTGATGATTCATCCCAGCAATATGGGGGGGTTCTCAAAATAGGGGTCCCCAAAAAATCAGTCAATACTAGCCATTTATGATAGTAAACCAAGTACTTTAAGAAACACCATCAATATCCAACCATCCTTGATGATATTTGGCATATGATGCTTCATCTTCGCGATTTTCCGGTGGTATCCAACCATTTCTGATGAACAAACCTCCACCACGGCATATGCAGCTGCAGCTTGGGGACTGAAAGGAAGCAGCAAAGCCTTGAGATGTGGCGATGTCATGGGGATGGTGCTTGGAACGTCTTGGGGCGCTTGACATTGCTCTAGCATTTGATCATTAAATGCCATGCCATTCATGAGATCATTAACATCTGGTTGGTGGGTGAACCACCCCGTCATAAAAAAAAATATTGGTCAATCAACCAATCATTTATTAACAATAGGCTAGGGAAAATAAGAAATGTTTATTTGCCGCCTGATGCTCTGAGTACCGCGCGCGAGACTCAGCAGGGAATGATGAAACGTACTAATTTGCAGCAGCGAAAGCTGGTAATGAAGCAATCTGCAAAAAAGGGATCTTGACAACACTACAAGACGCACCAGGACCCCGAGACAGAGACGAGGAGGACTCACAGAGTTGCAGGGAAGAATGGATGCACAAGTAGGTGACTTTACGCAAAGATAATGGTTGGAAATAGCCGACGAAGCCGCTCAGCTTTCCAAAGGATAATTCACGCAAATTGACACACTCGGAGTATGGCAAGAAACTTCCTCGGCAAAATAAGAAATGTTTAAAACCACCCAGCCAACCACTAATGGTTGCTACTCATGGTCGATTAAATTTGAGGATGAATTGGGTTGATTAGTTATACAGTTTATGGTTGATCTTTCTTAGTGATTCAAATTGATTGACGATGGCAGGGGTTGCCAAACAAACAAGAAGCAGAATAGCCACCAAATTGTGTACTTGTAGAAGCTATCTCTGTGTCCATCAAAACATACTTATAGTGGCGATGTTCGTTCCAAAAAAAATGGGACTCAAGATTTGAAGCTCGAGGGATTCCTGCATCGCAAGTGCATCGACGTATCACCAGCATTGGGGTGCTTCATCAAAGCACTGAGTCCTGATGATGACATCCAGCTGGAAAGGGCCTGAAGATCTGCCTTGCTTATGTCTGGTGAGACTTCGTGGCTCCAAACATGTGACCATCTGGCCACTCACAGACCAGCCCTGGGTTGGCATCGTTGTTCATGTGGTCCATGGGAATCCCACTGGCTTCACCCACTGAAGAACAAGGTCTACAATATTTCGCGCTCATCTTCAGTGAACTTTGGGTACCAGTGGAGCCTGTACCAAAGCATGCTACAGCCAAGTCTTCTTATCATGTCTTGCCAACCCAGACCAGGACTCGGGGACGGAAGGAGCCCAAGTTTTTTGGTAGCACCGTCTCAGGTTCTTTATGAAGTCCCGAGATGATTCCGCGACCGATGCCGTAGCGGTCCATCTGGATACACCACAGCACGAGATGCGAGATTTGGAGAACAGTGACTATGAAATCAACTGCAATTATCGGTGAACCATGTCTGTTAAGTTGATTTTATAGTTGATGATTTCATTCTGAATGATGGACATCATGGCAGGTGACCGCCACCGAAGCCACCGGCACCAGCTGCCACCCTCCCCACCGTTTGACGTCCAGGCTCTGGCAGAATTTGTCTCTTGAGAGGTAGACATCTCGCTGTGTTAGCAAGAAAGCACCAGTCAAAAAGTCCTGAAACATGTGCGTGTCGGTCACTACGAGATGATTCTTGAAGCTATCTAGGTACCACCTTTAGTAGCTCCAAGATGGAGGATGGAATATCAGGAGATATCAGGAGAAGTAGAACTTAAATTGTGGGGCACTGCAAGATGCTTCACTTCTTCAAAGTATCCAGGTACCACCTTTAGTACCTCCAGACTGATACATTGAGATGGGATGAAGGGAGTATCAGGAGATATCAGGAGAGGTAGAATCTGATGCATATCATGGATTACTATCATTATTGGCGGTCCCTGCCCAGGCAGTGTGGAAAATCAACTACCAAAAAGCGGCTTATGACTAGCATGTTTATTATACGCCACTTTTTATTGGTTTGGCAAAGTACCTATATCATAACCAAGTTATAAGGCTTTACACACCGGCTTGCATGTGAGATTTTGTGTCCACTCTTGAAGCGTTATTGCTTCAATCGTGTTTATAAAGCACAGCATTGCCAGAATAAGACACATCCCAACAACTATGGCTGGGTGACTATACTCAGATCCTCAGATTTCTTATCCACCGTTCTGAACATCATGAACTACAGTATGATGATATTCAACCCAGTCAAAACTGGATACTAAACTGGATTGAATTCTCCACCTGGGGAATTGTATTCACTGGATTATCTAACCGAACCATCGAAGATCCACCGATCACCCATCAGGCTTCAAGTTGCGCCATTAACATGAAAAGCTCCCTACCTTGGGAAGAGCCTACCAGCATCGCTGGCGACCACCTATGATTGACATCAACCGCACACCAGTTCGAAACTCACTAGTTTGCTCGATGAAACAACATGCTCGTCAACCAGCTATCCCAAATATTGAGAAAAAACAAGAGACCACAAACTCCTCATCATCTTGGAAAGTTGTCCTTCCACTTGTAGAGCAGATCAAGGCACAAACCCAATGAGTTGTTGCGCATCCCTGTGAGCTACCTCTGATATCATGCAGTTTTCCCATGGCTCTCATCCTGGGGTTAACCAGCAACTGACACTTCTGACGATCAGCTTGCGATCCCTTGCCAGGTACCAATGTGACCAAGGTTCAATCATACCATAATTCACCAGTACCAGTTCATCAACCGACCACTGGTCAAACTGCTATGAAATCGCTGAATAATGTTAAGCATGAATGAAACAGTTGATAATCAATGTTTCATCCCATTGTAAATAGACATCATGACGCGCTATAAACCCTCATGAATCATCATTATCAACCATCATTAACCGTTAAGCCATCATCAATTATCAAAGATTACTAACTACAACTAACCAAACAAATTACCATCCTACCATCTGGTTTCACCACTCCCTGTAGCTCTAAATCGCTCCCCCTTTAGAGGGATTGAACGGGATACCCCTGGCTCCTTAGCTCCCTGAGAATCAGCAGCTAGCATCAATCATTTAAAAGATGATCAACTAACTAACCAAAAAGTTCACCATCACCAGCAGTGTCTCTCCTGCGTGGCACAAATGGCGACCTCGCCGTTCTTGGGTAAGACCAAGCCATCTCGAACACCCATGAGTTGATATGCCTAGCGACCAAGTCACAACAACGCTGGCGTCACCCAGGGCAAACCCCAACCAATGGTTGGGCCAAGAGAAACCTATCCTTGTGATTTATGATGGTGGTTAATGATGGTTAATTTTGGTTAATAAACAGGTCCATGGTGGTTGATGATGGTTGTTCATAGGGGATATGTATTCATCTGACCCTCCTGATGGGGGTCAATGATGATTAATGATGGTAAATGATGGTCAATCGTGGTGAATTAGTGATGAATCATGGTGAATGATGGTTATTAGATAGGTTCATGATGGTTGATGATGGTTAATCATAGGGGATTTTCACCTACTAGTAGAACAGTAGTTGGATATATATCCAATAGATGGTTCCTGACAAGCATGGTCATTTGTTGGTCATCGATCAACAAACGCAAAAACCATTTGCATTGCAATCAACCATGAATGGAGTCACACTATCGGTTGATCATTTGATCACATGTTTGACAGAACAAGGCTGCCTTGTCTACAAAATTCAGATGCTTCAGCCATTGATGAGCATTTTTCTGGCACAAACAGAAGGAACACTTTACTATCAGTGGAGCTATCAGCCAGTACCAGTCATGAGATTGACCAACAACGACTCCTCATTCGAATGGGATCGGACCACGACTTGTCCGAGACTGCAAATGTCCGTTTATTCATCGTTTGAGCAACAAAAGATCGCGATCAACGACTCTCACAGAAGCTCAAGCGTTGGCATGGAATTCCACGAGTCGTCAAGGAAGTAGCCTTTACACCCACGGTAAAGGCAACCAGTCCCGCAACCACTTTGGGGAGTTTAAAGGTCCCTATAATTTCTTACAGGCAGCCTGGCAGTTCAAATGGCTTGTGTAATTTCCGATGGACTTCGAAATATCGAAGTCAAACGCATTGTGTTTGTCACGTTTCAAAGATTGAAATATGCTCAGATGGGGCTGAGTCAAACAAAGCATTACCAAACGCACACCAAAACAAACACAGTAGTACAAGCATCCGCAACAAACACCAACATCTGTCCTCAAACATGTCGCATGCCAACAACATACCGTCCAACAGCGTCCAGCCTCTGCTCGAGCTTCTTCGGTTTGAGGCAAGTGGACATTCATTTCGTCTCCTCGCTGACAGCGCAGCTTTCCCATTCCGTGCTGATTGGTCACATTCCAAGTCTGGGTTGATATCGATCATCGACCCGCAAAATACATGTTGTTTCCAAGGGCAGAATTATGAGCGGCGCAGATCGAGGTGAAGAGTCAGCATTGAGGTGTTGTGTCCAGGCATTGAGGAGGTGATGATTCCATGTACGACGCAGCTTTTTCTGTAGATGTTCCCAGTTGGAACCCACGTGCGAGTTCCATATTAGCAAAATAGTAGATGTAGTTGGTTGTGAAGATGCACGTCAACCATGCCGATAGAAGAATCCGCACTGCAAGCAAACCACAACACTGCATTGCAAAGAGCTATGTCAGAATTCAGAGGGGCTGACAATTCAACATTGAACTTTTCATTCGGCCATCCATGGAATGCCTTTTACAAGGGGATAGGATTCAAAACATGCATCAGGATTGACTTTCCACTGGTTGACTTTCCACTCATGCTGCAAGCAAAGGTCCATCGAAATCGGCATTGTAGGGTGCACAAACGCATTCGTTGAATCGAAAGGTACGACCCGGCATAACTTTGGCCCGGTGTGCCATGATGGATAATCGATGTAAGGACCTCAGGGTCCATCGGTGCGCTTTCAGGCGGCCAATAAGTGGGAGGGCTGGACCAGCTGGTCGAACAAACAATGCCCTACTGGGATGGGTGGGTAGGTGGGTGGTGATATATCCGTGATATCGTTTGGTTAGAAATGAAAATCGGTTCCAACGTTGGCAACATATCAACTATGATCAACGGTGGCAATCTGTGGCAAACTTGCTGAATGCAGCCCAATGGAGCAGCTCATGTGAGTTCCAGTAAGCGATGAAAACATATGAAAACATGATGCATCCGAATCTATCCGAGCTTTCAGTGGGAGTCAATCTGGAGCAGTTATTGCTCCAGTGGATTCAAATAACAGCATGAATCATTGCCGGTGCTCAATCATTTGCATTAATGACATAATAATCAGTTATACTGTGATAACCGTCGAGGGGCTAGATGAACATCTCAACAAGGACTCATTTGTTGGTTTCTGGGATGTTCACAAGGGGTATAGAGTTTTGACCCACAGACATTTGTGCCTTCCAACATTGGATAATTGATATCAAATGCAAACAAATTCGTTGAAACTGTCAAGCCGACTCACAAATTTGTGTGAATTCTTCTGATAAGAAACACATGAACACCCCGATAGAGTACTAGGGGACCCGAACCGTGAGTACTTTGACAAACAAGCCACGGTCTTGCTGTGGATGCCTGTTAATTCTACTTGGAACGAACTGTGAACTGTGGTATCTCCAAGTTGAAAAAGCAAAACCGATGGTTCAAAGTATATCCAGTAGTTTACAACCATGATTCATCACAAAACACACTGTTAACATTGTTGCAACCAAAGGGGCTGGTTCGGCAGCCTTCTGGTGACCTGGAATCACCAGTCACCAGCCTATGCAAATCCTCGTCGAGGACCTGGTAGAAACATCACTACATGGCTGTGGGTAAAAGGGACCCTGTAGGCAGTTCACATCCCCATGCAGTAAATAACAAACCAACAAGTTTGGGGGACCCCCTTTTTAAGAACCTCATCATATCAAACCATGGCCATCACCACGACAGGTCGTGGCTGGCCATCACCCTACTCCAAGTGACGGCTGCCGGTTGAAGAGGACGATGTCGCCGTCGCGCATGTGCCGCTCCACCATGTCGCCCGTCTTCAACGCTTCAGCCATCCTGGGGGACAGCACTGTGATTGCTGGTGGTGAACCATACTGCTTGGCTAATAGGGACAGACTGGTTGATGGTTGGTTAATCATGCTGAAGCTCATAGAAAGGACATTCAATGATGCTTAATCAAGAACAACGTGTCAGTGGTGTCTACAATAATGGCAATTGATGGTTACTCGTACGGAATAGAAGATTAAAATCATCAAGCAAAAATCTATTAAGACTTGATTCTATATGTTCTTCTATGGAATATTCTACATCTTTGACTATCAATAGAAAGGGAATCATCCCGAACAAACAAGTAGAACCACCATGTACCGAACCAGGTTCAGCATGGCATTGCCTACCAGTCCTACGGCATGGTACAAGCAAACGTCGTACGTATATCTGTTTGGTGAAGACCGTTGCCCGTATGCGAAGGTCAATTAGAAGACAACATCCCAGTGGGTAGAGTTAAAAAAAATCGCAGACTGAAGTCATTCACCAAATATTGCTTGGTGTACATGCATGCAACATACCCATATTCACCAAAGGCATATCACAACAACCGCTGGTGCCTCTCCATCTTATTGTTGAAGAACGGTTTACTAACATTGAATCGCAAGCATCACGGCACTCAGGCCTGAGAGTTCTGTTTATGACTGGTGAATTCAGACATGACAAATTGCGTTTACTAGCCACTTGGCTATGGGTCAATATTGATCAACCAACTAATGGGGAATTTCCACCAACAAAACAAAGGAAAACAATGGTTAATGGTGGGGAACCAGGGGTACAGGGTTTTGACCCACTGCCACTTGTTTTTTATCTGTCGTTCCAAATCGTATAGAAAGAGCAGCTTGGGCAAAAGGCAATATTCCTTTGATCCGAAAGCACAATGACCGTCAAGCAATTGTTGAAAGGGTAATCCAAACCAGGATTGGACATCCTCAGGAACCTGTTTCGCAAAAAAACGTTTTCAACACAGTTATTAAAGAGTACATGGTTGGTTGAGTAGGGGTAAACGTTAATTCAAAAACACCAGAAACAACCAACCATCTTTGTGTTCTGTTTAACAAGACACACTTTCTTGGACGATTGGCATAACAGCAAACAAGTCCCAATCGATCCCTCCGAACAACACGTCATTTGGCAAAATCTCCCAAACCCAAAGCTTAGATATGATCGTTTGTAGCACATTTGGGTAACACCCCAGCTTCCAGAACCAGCATCTGTTTCCGGATGTTTCTCTTGATGGCTCCGAGAAATTTCCGTCGCCCATCCGGGGTGTAAATGAAACCTCAAGGAGCGATCTCGTGGGGCGGTGTGTCCAACTTGGGGTATCTGACATCTCAACACACATGCACCGGTTGGTTCAGCGTTTAGCATAGTTAGCGGGTTTTAAGCCATCCTCTCCCTGAACCACTCCCCTCCCCTGCTTGGGATATGGTTTTGGGGCTGCCAGGTCCGATGGGAACAATTGCAACTTCTTTCCATGCCCATTTATATCGTTTATTTGCTCAATCAAACAAGGAAACAAAGAGAAACTGGGCTGGCTCAGGTTTCAGGATACTCAGTCGACAGGTCCCCAGATTATCCAATGGACAGTGGATGCTGGGGACATCTCAGCAGCTCAAACAAGGCTACCGCAGCAGGTCCAAGGGGCAAGCTCCAGGATGCTTTTCTGGACCTCGATCAATGGCTTCTCGCAAGCGCTGGATATTCGCGTCACAAACCTCATGCGCATGCAACAAGTGTATCCCGAGATTTCTTGGTGGGATGATTTGATTTAGCAAGCTGGAGTTTGGCTTGAAATGAAGTAGTGATTTCTAGCAATGGCGCTCCCGAGGGCGAGAAGACAAGCATGACATGAGAAGCAATGCTTGATGTATGGCCCTGTTACTGTCGTTTCTGGTGGTTTTCATGATGCCTTATTGCAGACAAAGTGCTAGAAAAATCTTGGGTCCAGCTTGCAACCAGCCGGGCGCATCCAGAAATGCCTATACCTCTTTGAAAGGATGCAGGATCATGAACATTTTCCGGATTTCACAAGGCGTTGCCAATCACCAGCATCACCAGCATCATCCACCCTCACCACCACTATCCACAGCCATCACCAGCACTCACCACCATCCATCATCCACCTTCATCCAGCCATCACCACCAATCAATGGCATCACCACCCATCACCACCCACCCACTCACCACTCATCCTACTCCAAGCGTCGCGTTCCGGAAAGGTCATGCGCTTGGCCACCCACTCGGGGATCACCACCTCCTCCACCGATACGTTGGGATCCGGCGAGATCACCGTGCGCCCCGAGAAGTCCACGCGTTTGCCGCTCAGGTTGCCGCGGAAACCTCGCAAGGTTGTCCAGGCGCTAGGTATAGGTGGGGCTGCCATGGTGGAGCTGAGGGGTCGGCCAGGGATAGGATGGCCATGGTTGAGCTCAGGGGTGACTGGAATCAGTTTGCTTGGTATGGGATGGTACTGGAATCAATTGGCTGATCTTTTTTGACTCAGTAAGATGCTTGGATATCAGGCAGGTATAGGTAATTCTTGGTTATTCTGATGTTTTTTTGCTTTGGAAGTGATGGCTGGTAGAGATGGATATCTTCATGGGGGTCGCAGAGATAAAACGGGTATAGCAACTGGCGGGTGGCTTGTCCGAAGCAGGAGATGCATGTCTTTGCACCGTTTAAACTATTGATCATGTTCATTAAACAAGCGTCATTGATCATGTTTAATTCCGAAACAAGCCTCATTCTCATTGATAATCAAGACAACTATTATGAAGCACCGAATCTGCATCCCAATTGAGCTTGTCCATCAATTTCTTCGCAACTCCGAAGCCCCTCACTCGCTGGAATGGTTCCCCAGCTGAAAAGGACGGTGGTCAAGCACCGTGCCCAGGAGTACCCACTGGAGCTGTGAACACAACTGACTGCGACAAACCAGGCTCAGAAACCACAATGGGAACATATTTGGGGTCATGTACCTTCAATACGGTACTGGCAACCATCATTTAACCACCATGGAATTTAACCATTCTCAACCACCAACATAAACCAGATAAACCGCCTTATCAGAATCATTGACCATTATCACCGGTCATTAAGCACTTGCAGTATCAATCATCATCAAACCGAGTTTACCCTTGACATCTCAACATCTTTGGTAGTAGTGAAAGGCGCAAAAAATGTGAACCTTGCAAAAGTTGTGAACCTGGCTGAAGCAAACGGGAGACTGGAGATGGCATGGAACCCAGCCCCCGAAATCACCGCCAGGCAGCAAGAACGGGGTCTGTGAAGGGATACAATTTGAGACAGCCCAAAACATATCACTATATGTACAAGAAAACCACGTCTGGCTGCGATTTTGTGGTTTGATAACATATAGCAAGCAGATGCAAACAGCACTAAGCCATTCAACTGCATTCAACTACTCGACAACTACCATTCGTATCAGTAAACTCCCTGAAAGATGGAGTGAACCCCAGCCGTTGGTTAACCAACTACTAAGCCATATTAAGCCATCAACTACTGAAACAAGGTGTCGTACAATCCTCAACCAAGCACCTCAACCTTGTGGGTTTGACCACCGTGAGGGCGCAGGGCATCCGTTTCTTCTGAGCAACGGCCTTCTTTCCCCTTGAGCCGCGAGCAAAGGGAGCGCACCATTTTCCCTTTGATCTGTGGTAAGCCGGCCATCTCCTGGGCGTCCGCGTGCTGATCCGCTTGCGTGCTGCAATCAGGTTACAAAGGCCAAGTGCAGTGGCGGCGTTGCTGGCTCTGAGGTGTAGGTCAAGGGCTACAAATGAGGCTGGCAGGATGTGTTCTGGATTTGAATGTAGATGATAATATATCAAAAAATCAAATAGATATTATATTATACATATACATATGCACCTAAGCATTCATGCATGGATGCATATTGCATCATCTGATGCTCTCGCCCCCAAACAAATCAATCAGCATTCTTCCTGTTGCCTGTTGAATCCTCTGTTCATGAAAATACGGTAGGTATACAAGTGCTACCAAATTGGTCGGCCGACTCCTCATGTTTGTTCATTATCCAATCACATCGCGTTGCTTGAATGGTAATTTGTGCTGGTCACCAGTGGTTCTCGAAGTCATAACCTATGGTTCTTCTCACTTCGGACTAGTCTATCAACCATCGGTGTCATACGGTTGAAACTCATGTTATTAGTGTCCTGGGAGCGCTGATTGCGAGCATGGCGCATCAAACCATTCGCAGTGGCAAACTGTTGCTCCAACCACAAGTGTTGTTCCAACCATTCCAAGTGGGCTGGTTGTTTGATGTTGGAAAAAACACAACTAGTCTTGTTGGTGGTACACAAGCTGATGACATCGGGTTCCACATTGTTGAACAATATTGAATATATCAAAGTACCACTACGATCAAACATCGGTCGTTCACCATTTCAAACGGTGTAGTCCCGTTGTCCCTTGTCGAGGATGCACTTCACATGGCTGATCTAGCACAGGCTCTGAATTGATGTATCTTGCACAGGCTTCTTGAAGAAACTCCTGAGTAGGCAAGGTGCAGGGGACAACAAGTATGGACAGGGCCGAATTATCTTCAGTGTATTTCATCGCAAAAAATGTATAAAAATGTCATCACTCACCACCACTGGCGCCAGCAACCATGCAAAAAAACACAACAGCCATCAGCAAGAACAAGAACAGTGGTAGTGAAGGAGCAAACAAATGAAAAACAACACAATCACTACCTACGACGTCAACAACATTCACGACAGCAACACCAAAAAACAAACAAACAAACAAACAAACAAACAAACAAACAAACAAACAAACAAACAAACAAACAAACAAACAAACAAACAAACAAACAAACAAACAAAACAAACAAACAAACAAAACAAAACAAACAAACAAACAAACAAACAAACAAACAAACGCAACACCAACACTAAAGTGGTGATTTTAACCACAGTTCAAGTGGCTGAAAATCAAACAACAAGATTAACAAGAACAAGAGCTCCCCAAATCACCTCGAAAATACACGACTGTTCAAAGACATTGTGGAATCTCTCATCCGTTAAACCACAATTTCAATCCTCCTGTTGGCCTAGTTAAATAGTTTGCGTTTCAAAACTACACGTGTATATCCTATTTGTGTTCTTCTGGAATCACTATGCAAAAATATAAATGTCAAAGAAGCATCTATTTCTCAATTATGTAGATATGAACAGTCTTGTGCAAACCTTAACATGTAAACACCTTTCCCTAGAATCTTCTCTACACACATTCAACACATATCATTTGCCCAACCATGTGGCAGTGGGTCAAAACCCCGTACCCCTGGTTCCCCCCATCATCAACCATTGTTTTCCTACTATTGTTGGTGGAAATCCCCCATTTGTTGGTTAATATTGACCCATAGCCATGTCATCCACCTCCAACGGGTCCCCGTTGACACCAAGGAACCCAGGCTTCCAGGATCTGTCGTGGAAAGCCTCGCGCCAGCTGCTGAATCAGCGCAGTGTTGGCCTCCACGATAGTCCCCACGGCAGCCGTCAGGTCATCCTCGCGGGTGCCGCGATCGCCCATGCTCCTGGCAGCTGCAGCGGCTACGGTGGAGTTGCGAGCGGACCTGACCTGGAGAGCTCGGGAAAAAAGTAACGGGGTGGGAAACTCGTGGAAAACGCATGGGAAATCTGGGTAGGAACGGAAGTTCAACAGAACGCAAGTTGATTTTAAGTTTAGGGCTTTGCGCCGGATGAGCCCAACCATGACCAATTGTACAAACTCCCTGCGATGCAATTGGGAGTTACCAGTCGCTTGTGGCCTGTAAGGAGTTGCTAGACCCTCAGTGACAGCTAAGGCCACCAGAAACGGCTCCAAATCTTCATTTAGAGTTCTATGAACTTTCTGGATGAAATGGGCCGTTTTCCAGTTTCAACATTGACAGTTCGCCTCTAACAAGAGAACTCACCACGGGATATCCCGCTTCCGACCCTCCAAGCCATGGCCCTAGGCACACGGTGGGTCGGATGCACACCGGCGGCACGGGGACGGAGAACCAAATGAGTTGCTCCGGGCGCGGGAGACCCAGCAACTCGCGATCCATGGGCGGAATGCGCTTCAGCAACTCGTAGCTCTCCTGGGGTGGATCAGCTTGGAGCCATCATCGACCATTGGTTTAGTATGATCAATTGACTAAGCCATTATCATTAATCATCTATTGGCATAGTAATTGCTTACAATTGGATGATTATAGATGATCAATTGACATGATCATTGCTTAATAACTAATCATGTTACAATCATGATTAATCAACATAATCATCCATAATCATCATTAGCTCGAAGAATCATTCAAAATTTGAACATGGCGGGGGATCAGCTGGGTGACCATCATTAGTACAGCTAGAGGCTAGAACCATCATTCAACATTTCATTGACCATCATTGAGCATGATATGTTAGTCATCATAAAGCGCTCTCTGGACATGCGGGGGAAGGGCAAGGACCAAGCGTGCGCAGCCATCGTAAAGCATCATCTAGCATCATTAGTTGGTTAAGCATTTGTAGACCATCATCAACTTATAGATAATCATCCAACCACTGAAGCAGCGAACCTGATCCTGGGCTCATCACATGGTTGAACTCAAACATCTAAACCAACTGCTGCAACGTGGGATGAAAACACCCCAATGTTACATCGCCACCTACGGATACTTCCATTTGACAGATGAGGGTAACCCTGCAGTGAGGTTGATACAAGACGCGGAGCAGAATACCGAATACCTGAATTCATCACCAACTCAGTTGAAGATATGGTGGATTCTCAAAATACCCAAAAATGATTGGTTTATCAAGATAAATCATTCATCAAGGATGATTTTGGGTACCCAAAATTTCTGAGAAATAGCCACCTTGCCTCGCCAAGTGTCCAAGGGGTTGTAGTCCGAAGAGGCCTTGTCCGCATGGGACTCCAAGTCTTTGTTGAAGCCTTTGGCTTCTCGAAAGGTCTCCGAAAAATCATTGGCCAACTCTGACGGCGCCATCCTCAGTGCTGGTGGTTCCCACGGTTGGACCGTTGGGGGCACCACTAGGGTCTCTAGGAACTAGCCTTGAGGTGGTTAGTTCAGCCATGGTTATCTAGTGGTTGATTTTGTGGTGAAGTAGTGGTTGATTAGATTAGTAAGGGCTAATAGTGGTTGATTGGCGATTAAGAATGGTCATGACTAGTTGGCGGGGAATGTTTCGCCATCCAAAAAAAAGCTCGTTTGTCGACTTACCATCACAAATACTTGGAGAAAATGAAACATGTCAATCAAACCACCAACGAGCTAGCTAATGTGTACAGCAATCATATATAATTGGGATGAGGGGCTTGACACGGATTCTATAGTCGTGATATGAATGCACGCTTTATGTACGATTTAGCAATGATGCGAATGTATACAGTTATAGACCATGTACGCATGTATGTATGCGTAGTGCATGTATGCATATGCGCCTATGTATTCACATGCATCTGGTGATAGGGACATACCGTGCCTCATGATGCACCCAAAAAACATGTTCATGTTGATGGTGTGGGTGTACGTATTGCCTCGGAGAAGCCCAGTGGGAATGTTGGGGCTCCCCTGGTTTCGTTGCCAAGCGTCTTGTTGGTTGGACCCACCTGATGCTTGATGAGCAAAGGCATACCACTGCCCTTCTTCACGCTGACGTTCTGCTCCTGAAGCCACAACTGGGCACAGGCCAGTCATAAGCCAGTCTCAGTCCCCCCGAATTGAGAATAACCTGTCTTCAGTAGCCTTACTAGCAGTTGCTTTTTCTTGAGTTTTGGCTCAAAGTGAGACTTGGTAATGCATGTAGCCGATAATGCGCCACAAGCATTTCATTTAAGAGCAGTTCATAGTTGTAAATAACCAGTAATCAAACATTCACCACTACTCGCTACTCTCAACTATCGTTACTAATCAGTATTGACAATTGACCATTATGATCCACTACTAAGAATCAGAATGAACCATGATTAGCCATGATCATTCACTAACGATACGTAACCCCTACTAACAATCAGTCAAGGACGCCAAATCGTAAGTCGAAGCGGGTTGATGGTCATTGATTCCCATGCCCATGGTTTGATTCCGATATGGTTATGGGTCATTACATGGGTAGGTGGGCATCCCATTGACCCCCAGCCACAGCGTATTTCTCCCTCCCAACGGGGTGACACGTATCAAAGTTGATCAACACGAACCAGGATCCCATTTTAGTGCAATGCATGAAAACCATATAGAATAGGAAGAAATCCCGGATCCATACATCAGAAAAGTTCGTTAGAGATGCTTTTATAGGTAAGTTCCTAAGAACAGATCTTGGCCAACGGAGCGTACTCTCCATGTAAGAAAAGTTGAAGCTATGCCACGGTGTCAGCCATGTCACGATAATCATACACATGAATAGCACTGAGTATACTATAACTCTACCTATCTCTATCTATAACCAACAATAGTAGCCAACAGTAAGTAAACCATAATCATATGTTCTTCATTGTTGCGAACAACACTAACTTACCATAAATATATCCGACCATGAGTAACAATAATTGAGTGCATTAATCACCATCATTCAACATTTCATTGACCATCAATGACCATTAGCAGCCGTCATGAAGCATCATTGACCACGATATTTTCTACTATTCTTGGTGGATAAACCATTTGGCTATGGGTCAGCTCACCCTGTACCCTTGGTTCCCCCATCTTCAATTCCATTGTTTTCCCTACGAAATCGTTGGTAATTTCCCCCCATAAAAGTTGATCAAAACCCCGACCCACAGCCATTTCCATGGTGGACCATCCCCATGGGACCCCTGCGGCGCCTTACAATGGGGACAGGCGCGGCACGCCTTGCAGCTGTCCAGGATCCTTAACGACGCGAGCGAGCACTTCGGCACCGGGAAAGCTGCTCGATGGATCCCTATGCTTCGAAAGTGTGGGTTTCACCTTTCATTTCTAGTATTAATGGATGTTAATGGACGTCAACGGATGACAATGAACACTATATAATGGCTGCTAATAGATGTTAATGTACATTAATGGATGTTAATGCTATGCTATAAATATGGCTATAAATGGTAGTTTATGATAGTTTATGGGTATTGATGGCGGTGGATCTTATTGCTCGAGTTTACAAACCTCAGCCTATGCTTCCAGTTACCATGAGGGGCTGCTCACCAGCTGCCCCACAGATTTGGGACCACGCCGGCCACAAGGATCTCTACCGCAGGGATGACACATTGATAGCCACAAAGTGATGAAGAACATGTCTTGGCTAACTGACTTGGCAGTCAAATTCAAACGTACGCCCAACTGGTCATGCTTTACTCATTTGGATCCACAGTTCCTGTAGGGGGCAACCAGGGGTATGACCAACAACAGTTATAGCTTTTTTAGCTGTTTTGTAGAGGTCAAAGCCTGCAGTTTATCGATGGAGAACTTCACATTCTTTTGGCTCCAACAAACGGCGCCAAATTGTGCTGCCCTACTCCGTTTCCTGGTTGAAAAAAAAACGTCTGCTTTGTTGATGGTTACAGCTGCAATCGTACGACCTCATCTCTCCTAATGTAGATCCGAATCGCCCATCATTAGTAGCTCAGCTTGCTTTTAAACCACCATATAACCATGCAAAAACCTCTGAATTAACCTCCGTTATAGCCACCTAACCACCACTCACTAACCACCATACTGTATAAACCACCATCACTGGTTCACCATCATAACCATTCACTAACCACCATATAAACCACCATCACTGGTCAACCAACCACTACTTCACCACCACGACCGTTCTAACCAGCACTTCACCACCATTGGTTGAACCGTGACCAGGTCACCACGCCCAGCGTCCGTTTCTGCAAGGCCTGTCTCTGCAGGTCGTCCGTGCTCGGCTTCCGCAAACGGCGCAGGTAGCGTTCACCCACGTCCGCGGGCACCAGAAGCCGCGCACAGCCCTGTGGTGAACGGAAGGATGGTAAGGCGCTAAGGATGGTAAGGATGGTGGATGCATGGTGGATACGGCCTGAAAATGTATGAATACACCTGTGGTGAACTGATTTTGTATTTTTTAAAATGTGGTTGAAGATGTTGTCTGGCTGTTTTGCAACACAAAATTTTGGGTAAGGCAATGCTGAAGCATGGTTGAATGATTGAATGATGCTTGATAATGGTTGATCATAGAGTACCAACCCCAACCGTTTTTCAGCGCTTGGTGAACACAACTGCTCGGGTTGTTGAACCTGAGCCGGTGCCAAGACCAGAGCTGGCCATATAAGAGTCACACCTTGGCACCCCAGTTTCCAATGAACCGTCAAGTTGTCATGGTTAATGTTCAACCACAAGCGTATAGTGAATAGATAATTTATTGTGGCTGGGGTAGAACTCCTGCGTTGGTGGTTGGTGAGTGCGTTAGGCCACCCAAACACACACATACACAAACTTGTTCGATCGCAAAGACGGGAAGCAATGCATATAAGTTCAAACAGGCAAACAAACGTCAAACATATGAATAGGCACTTTTAAAGTTAAAACTGCGGAAATCCATCATATATCAATCGGAAATCTTCCGCACTTCTTTGACAAAAGCGTTTTTTTGGAACATTTGTCACCCAATATCAACCAATATCAATCATTGTTGTCAACCATCAACCAATCTCAATCAACATTGATCACCCAATATCAACCATCAGAAAGCTTTGCTACCCTCTTAAGCCGCCTTTCTAGTGGCATCTTAGGGAACCCTGTCTGCCCCATGCGGGGCTGATCCTGACTAGCTTCCATGTTCATCACCTCATGTTCATATAAACCATATGATGACAGTAACTATGGCGATAATATAACGATCAATGGCACCTATATATGAAACCAATGTAAAACATATATGTGGATACATGTGGTATGTAGGGCATATGATGCCTTGTATGAACCTATGGTATTGCCACAAATAGTTAACCTTGGTAACGAAGCATAGTATGAGGAGCTGTTTCATTAGTCACCATGGCATAGCTTCCCGCCGAGAGACTTTGCAAATCGCTTGCAAGACCTGGTGTGTATGCCTGATCCACAACGGAGGAGACCAATGGGCAGTTCATGATGGGTTTATGATGGTTGATTGATCGTGAATGACGTGCTCAATGACGGGCAAATGATGGTTGGTTATGGTTATAAATACATGATTGAGAATCGCTATTGGTTGGTACAAACTGGTCATTCAATGATTGATGAGAACAGTTCAATCAATGATTGATGAGAATGGTTCAATGACAATCAACTTATGGCTGTTTATAGTAGCTGCGTTTCCCAGCTATCTCGCACCAATGGGAAATGTCTTTGAGTCACGACCAGCTGCACAGTACCAGTGTGTAGCTGATCCACCCTACAAGTACCAGGTATTTAAATAGTAACTGATTTGGTATCTAATTGTCTAACAATTTAATTTGGCACTTCCCATCTATTAACATTCTACAAATCATTTAAACACTTAAACAATTAGAATGGAAAGGCACCAAACCTCCGCCCTACAACTCAGTTTGTTCAAGTATATAATTCAAAAACACAATTCGAGAAATCTGGCGATGGGCACCACAACTATGATCACTGGGTCTCCGTCGACAAGGGCTTTCCGTTGCCCAAGCGTGTACTGTATCCTTCCATCGCGTGTCGGAGGTACTGCTCTTGCCTTGTATGCGGGAGTATTCTTTATCATTTGATTTCTCCAACGCTTTTCAAGGTGTTTGCTTTGGTGTTCTTTTCTCTTGTTTCAGTCTTTGAGACTTGTTTGAGAAAGGAATTGACAAAATCCTGAGGGCATATACAGGGGCATCTACATGCAGAATCAGAGTATCCTTGTCCTGGGGCTCCTAGATGCTCTTAGCCCTACGGAAATCCCGATTGCCTACTGCAGGGCAGAAGGCTCATCAAACAATTCGACTAATCTGATGATCGAAACCTACCTTACGCACCTATCTCAATAACACTCAAGTTGGTAGTGGCGAAGATTCGTGCAAGAAAATCACTTGACTCACTCATCGGAGTTGCTACCGAATCATCTCCGCAGATTGCCATGGCTGATGAGACTGTTGGTAGGGAGTTGTCACCAACAACAACCAAAAAGTAATCAGCCATCTTTCAGCTAGGGCCTCCAGATCTATGAATCAACCGTCGGTTGTTTCCTGGCTTGTTGTAGGCAGGTACCTTTGGATACCATTCTTAGTTAATCATGATAAATAGTCCTGTGTGGCAATTTTATCATGAATGTAGGCAGGTAGGGGTACCCTTCATTTTGAGATATTTTGAGATACTTTAAGAAACCCATACTATTTTGGTTCCATAGCTAGTCTGGTAACATGGATGGCACCAGCTGGCATGACCATCCTCAAGGTCACCATGAACAACTCAGCATCTGTCGCCGCGCCTCAGAAAGCCTGCGTGGAAGACCGGCAAAGCCAAGCTGATGTGCCCGAAATGCCCCACGCACTCATCGATGCGCCGGTTGCAGGTTTGACATAGCCCCGCTTTGGAACTGCCTCGGCAAGGACCAGGGGCCCTACCAAGGGGGCGCGTGGGATTTGTTTGCTGGTGATTCGAATGTTGATTTTGATGTGATGCGTAATTTATTGTCCGGAATTGAGTCAAGAATCTCCTGCTGACATTGATATTGCTAATGACATATTTCTTGCTGAAGAGCAGTCATGTAACATCAACGTTGCTTTTGCATAGATCTTGAACAATGAGTCAACCTAAGCCATTTCAGATTTTGGACATCAAATTACTAGGGGGCGATAGGGGGTACCACTGTGGTGGCGAGATCAGCTGGTCCACTCCCGGAGGTGCGGGGTCCAAGTCACATCCCATGCGGGTATCCAAAGGCCCAAAAATGAAGGCTTTTTCCGTTGAGATGTCCTGAGGCCACACAGGGTTGAGCAAGCAGCGCGCCATCCACAGCAAATCTTCGAAAGATCTAGGAGCAAGTTCAACTCGTTTGGGGCAATGATGACATTCAAATGATTGCCACTCAGCATACTGAATGCTTGTGACAGTGCCACAAGCAGTAATGGGACACTACTGACTGCGAACACCATATTGCAGTTTCTCACACATAGGGGTAGCCCCAAATCATCCAATATCAATCTCAATGATCAATCAATATTAATCAACTATCGAGTTTTCAAGTCATCTGTTCTTAAAATTATAATCTATAGTAATGAACCAGGCATAACTTGGGGTACCCCCAGCTCCTTAGAAAGCACGCTTGCATCTGTCTGGTCCCAGCGTCATAATTGTTCTGGTTCAAGACCTCGACTTCGCTGTAGGTCGAGATCTCGTCGGCACTCAAGACCGTAAATTTCACACAGTCCACCTGGCAGTCAGGTGACGTCGCGTGGCACCGGCAACGTGGCACCTGCAGCTAATAGCTGGAGTTAATAACTGTGGTTAATGGCTGCTTAATAGCTGTAGTTAAGGAAGCATAGCTGTAGTTCATAGCTGGTTCTGGTTTATACAATGTTCCCAGAATGTCTCGAAATATGGTTGGTTATTTTCCCTCATCAGCGGTTGGTTAATATTCACCCATGGCCCATATCCCAAATCATCGAAAAACATTCATAGCCATAGCTTTACCAACTTCGAACACGAGGATGGAAGAGCTCACATAGCACAAGCCTTTGGCAGTACTGCCATTAGGATTCTCTCTATCCGAGTCTTTGAGGCGGGAAACCGAGGCATGACTGAGAGAAACCATGGCAGGATGGTCATGGCTTGTCTGAACCCCCAGCCTCTCCTGAAGCGGCTTTGATTTCAACATGTTTCTACTCCCACTGGCTGGAAAGAACTTCCTACTCATGATTGGTGACTGCTGTCCACCTGAGGCCAGCCATCAACAAGCATAGTTTTTAAATCAGAAACATATGATTTCTACAACATAAAATCCATACACATCAACTGAACCAAGACTGCCCTGAGCTCATTGACCAGGCACTTGATAATTGTTGAAGGATTCCTGCACCGTCTCTTTGAGACAAGTTGTGGACAGCGGCTGAAGGCCCTCGTCCTCATTGCCAGCTGCCTCCATGTTCGAGTCACTCGAAGCTGGCTGGGGGGCACCCCTGGTGGGGAACCCTGACTGTAGACCTGTTGGTTTACCGCCTAGCAAGATCCAAGCTTGTTATGTCTCATGTCTGTCTAGATCCAAGTTTTTCTCTAAGTCTTATCTTCAGCAACTTATCAGGGACCAACAAAGTTGCCTGCACTTGTGATGGCTAGTTCTCTGATAGTCAAGTGAGCCAATCCCTTGAGCCACTTGATTTGGTTTGCCTGAAACAAATCGGTTGGTTTGCTCTAACTCGCATGTGACGGCTGCTTTTCTTGTGGTCCTCGTGGTCCAACCAATGCACTTGGCTGTGACCCCTATACTTCACATGGTAATTCAGCAGGGGATTATCTTTGCTTGCAGCTGGAGCCGAACAGCAGATCGCAGCTCATGCCGGTCCCACAAGCGACCATGATACGAACAACGGGTTCACATGCGTAGTACCTCGTGGCTCAACCATGAAACGTATGTCATTGATCTGAACCTATCACGGATCACCATTGATGGTTCTTGAGAATACTGACTATTGGATTGCGCCCATCCTGAGTGCACATTCGTCGTGTGATCCCAGGCACGAATCTTCCCAACTATCCCAAAACAGTTTTGGGGGAATCAACCTGTGAGTCCTGCTAGTCATGGTGCTCAACCATCACAAAACTACAATGCGTAACAATCCAACGAAACATGTTTTGGGGGTACAACTTATATTTACGGATCATCCAACTTGTGCTCTTTGTTGCTGGTTTTTGGCTATGAAATGCAAATTCCAGTCGCCATGGCCTTCTTTGTAAGTAGAATGAACATACTGAAGCATCATCTAGTATAGATTCCAAAGTTTTAATCTTGATTCTGCCAGGTACCAAACCATTTGCTTCCAGTTCCCATGAAATAGTAGGTAACCAGCTGGTGTCTGCCACTATTGGAAATGGAAACTGGAAGGTTACGGAAATGGATCGACCAGCAATTGCAATCACTGGCACTCAAAATACGGTACCCCAAAAGTGTTTGGTTTATTGTTACTTGTAATAACGATTCATTTGGGGATACAGTACCCCTATTTTGAGAAACCACCAATTACCAAACTTTGAGGTTACAGGATGCACTTGTGGATTGGTCGACGCTGCTGGTAGCAGTTCCATCGTCCCATCCAGTGTGCTAGTGATGGAACTCACCCACACTTTAGCGATTAGGCAAAGGGGTTCAGAAATGCCTCAACTGCTGCAGAACCAAGTGGTTACCAACCATCCACTGGATGGGACCCAACTTTCAACTGGCAACCACTGGCGGTCATCAATCAGCTTACTCAAAAAAAACAGAAAGCACGAGAACCACCTGCCCTCGGCAACTGTTTAATGTACCCGAGTTACCCTGCCCGTCAGCCTGTTCTATGGTGTTTTGTTGTGTAGTTTCTATCCAACAGTCTTCGATGGCACGAGCTAAAGTATTGCAACCCATGCCAGCAATTAACATGTTTGGCTGTGAATTCTTTGGGACTTTTTTCCTGAACATGCAGGCAAAAGGAGCACAGTTTCTGCTCCCCAACGACGGCTTTGGTCGTCAAAAGCCATGCTTTTCATGACTTCTTTGATGACCAAAGTCCAGAGAAAGCAGTAGAGATTGCTATTCACCATGATTCACCATGATTCACCATTCTCAACCATCATCAACCACTGTATATCAACCAATATCAACCAACACACTGCGCACACACACATAAAATCTTGGTTCAAACACATGGTAGTTGGTACTGCGATACCCAGGCAGCCATCCAGCAGTTTGTTTTCATGATGGACTACTCCCGATAGAACCCGTTGGCAGCGACCATCTTGGCAGAAGGGCGGTCTTTTTCAGTGGTTCTTATGGATAGTAATCATAGTTAATCAACGTCCGTCATGGTTGTATAGTGATAGTTGATCACTGCTAGAAAAGCCGGGAATGGTAGAAAAGCGGGGAATGGTAGTTAAAAAAGAACGAGGTAACGTTCGCATTTCAGAGCGCATTTCAAACGTACATCTTTTCTAAAGGGTTGTTGTATCCATAGCCCTGCGATTCGCTTGGCATTTCCACTGAGTTTGTGCTAAAATGCCACCAGCTAGTAGAAGTGAACGCCGCTACAACCTGGGTTTGGCGAATACCTTGAGGTCGACGAGCAACTGAAGCCGCTCCAGCGGGTGATAGTGGATGCTGCTTGTGGTTCAGGTCTCTGAGAAGAAGTCTTTCGATGCTTGAAAAAGCGCTTCAAATAACCAAGAAATGCCTGTCCCAAGTTGGAACTGATGTTTTTTCAACAAAACCATCTTTGGAGAATTAGTACTAATAGCTGTGCCGTTAAGTTGTTATAACTGGAAAACTTCAAGATCAGTGCGGCCGTTGCTAGCAAATTCATCTATCACTGCAGCCTATCAAAGCACCATTCACCATTCATAGCAATCATTGTGAACCATTCCAACTATCAATTCTGGCAACCACAAGTGTTCATTGTACTGCTCAAGTGTAATATTTACCATTATATTATATTATTCACCATTGTAGCCAGGCCATCATTCAGCATGTTTGTCATTGGGATGTCATTGGGGACTCAGTTGACTACACCACGTTGTACCAAGTCGCCCACCCAACTCACCTTATGAGGCTGTCTTCGGCTATGAAAATTTTAAACAATTCTGTACAAGGTGGGGCCCCCAATCGTTAGCCAAGTTGGTTTAGAACTAGGGTAACTGTGTGAAGTTTTGAACATTCTATAGCCAACCTAGTTATACTTAATTAACTAAGTTGGTTTGTAACTCATGTAACTGCCTTACAGTACCACAGCGATAGTCCTTGGCTGTCCACGTTTCTCTGGACTGGCAACGATTCTACTGACAGCGCACAGCCGTCTCAGGTTTCCTGGCGTACAGAAGTTTCTGCGAAAATGTGGACCTAGGTCGGTACCAATTGATACTCAAAATTGGACAGTGAACATTCACCGCTTGGTGGTTTCAACCTGTAGTAGGAAAATATTAGTCAACCAACCACCAACCAAACATTCTGTGAATACCAGGGAAAGTAAACATGTTTAAAACCACCAGCCAGATTGGAAAGTAAACCTTCCAACGGCCGACTATTTTTCTCATGTTTGGTGTTTGTTTAGGCAGGAAAAATTCTCAGGAACAATCTGCAGCCACATGGCATGTATGGCCGTCCCATCTCACTTGAGAAGGTCTTTCCATTTTGTGGCTTGCAACAACTGCCACCATATCTGCGAAAGTGGAATCATATGCCATCTTCAAAGAGAAACAATAGAATCTATATAGATATAAGTGTTATTGCCACTGAGGACTACTGGTGCGTACGTTCCAACGTCTTGGACATGCTTGATCAAGATGCACAGGAACCTTTCCAGTGGAAGCAATGCATCAAACTATGTCATATGTACTGTGGCTCCGTCCTGAAAATATTGACCATGCTCTCCATCACACTGCTTGATTCTGTTCTGGCGGAGAAAAGCAATGCGGCATCAATTCCACTGTACATATGTTCATACGCACATATGTTTGCTACGTTGAAGCTATATAGTGACTTGCTGTGCTTCTTTCATCTCCGAGTTGGTGCTGTTCCCAGAAACGCCAAACAATGCCCGCTTTAAGAGGGAGGTAGCAGCATCAAAACCTCCTGGTGACTGATCCCTGCTGTATGGGTGTTTCTCAAAATGGGTCCCCCCCAGTTATCATCTAGTTTGTAAACCATCTATAGCAATCAACCAACCATAACTTGGGGGGTTCCATATGAGAAACCACCACATAGTACTTGGTACGTCACATATCATGGGAACTTATCCGCTACTATTCGCCATTCACCATGGCTTCAACCATCATAACCATCCATGGTTGATGAACTTATACCATCATGTAGCAGTTCTTTAACCATTTTGTTGGTGATTTTCCCCTATAAATCCACATGATCAACAATTATAATTCCCTAATTGAATCCCATCCAATGGTGATTATCGCCTATTCACAGATTATGTTTTTAGAACTGCGACATGTTGTTGATGGCTTGAGAAACCACCATCCATTGCTCCATGGTCCAAAACCCTCGCTGTCCCACCACCCGCCGCACCGCCACCCGGGCCTCGGGATCTTCCCCCTGAACTTGCGCCAGCAAACCCTGCCGTGGCGAGATCTGCAGGTCAGAACCATGGGCAGAACCAAAGATTTGTTGGTTAAGAATGACTATTAGTTGGTTTCAATTGTAGGTTGAATAACAATGGGTTTAATAACAACAGGTTTAATAACAATACGGCAAGACCCTATGGTTTGCCCGTGACCACAAGACCTGCCCAGAAGTGAGTCTTGTCAACTGTTCAAAACCCTGCGCAGGCCCGTTGTTTTGAAACTCTGAGAATCAAGAAACCCTAACCCTAAACCCTAAAACCCTAAAACCCGAAACCACAAAACCCTAAACCCTAAAACCTGAAAACCCTAAACCCTAAAACCTAAACCCTAAACCCCTAAACCCTAAAACCCTAAACCCTAAATCACTGCGTATAGCCAGTGTTTTCTCACTGATTCTTCGAGCAATGTTCACTACGCACAGACAGCCGTGGTTTGCCCTCTGGGCAAACCACGGGGTCTGTGCGTAACAATAGGTTGTCACAATGGCTATTATTGGTTTCTAATAATGGTTTTAGTCATAACAACATGCTAGCTTCATGTGCAGCTGGTAGCTGCTCAACAGTCATGTTCATCAAATTGCAGTTCAGCGATCTGGGGTACCACATTGTACGCATCTCCATCAATTGCCAGGTTCCTAAGTACCTTGATCGCTTCTGACTTTCAGCTTCAAGCTAGCAACCCCCCAAATGCAACCCTCCATTATCCGGTTGGCTGAAGTCAACCATAAAATTGATGGTTAACTTTCCTATATGTATTGCATGTTCAAACAATTAAAGTCGGCATCCAATTCACATCTGCATCCACCAAGAAAATATGCGTAAATGACGAGAAGCACATGCCAAGCAGCCCCACCAGCAACTCACCAGTGAAGCGCCTGGATCTTGAGCATGGCAGGAATGAAATCAGCCTCAGCTGAGCAATTTTCAGTCGCCAGGGTGCCTTTACGCCGTGGTGCCGATGATGAAACTCATGGCACCAGTGAACATCCCAAGGGCAGATATGGCCATGCTGACTTCATGATCCTCGCGCCCAGGGGTCTCCAGGGGTTTTGAGGGAGCATCACCTTGTACTGATTGATTGACAGAAACTTAGGCAAGTGAACCATGCAAGGAGTGTGGAGGTTCCCAAAGACAAGGATAAGATATCAATTAACTAGAAAACTTGGTTCTCAAGTCCCAAATTGATGCGTTCAGGTCCACTTGAAGAATTTGCCTGGTTTGGGCAGCCGCATACCATACGTGAGGGGTACCAATTGAAGTCCAGTCAACAATTTACAGGTTGCAAGTGCATATTCTTACCCTGCACTCGAGCATGTGACCATATCTGTAAGTTCATGAATCGGTCCTTGGGAGTATGGGTCCCTGCAAGTGTCCAGAACTCTTGATGAAAAACCAGACTTCTTTTGCTGGTTGCTTCATGCACACCATGGGTGAGGAGCATCCTTCAAACATTTGATGGATTTGCTTGTTTGCTCGCATCACTAATCAGAAACAAAAACAGTTGTCATTCAGAAGTCCAAGCAAATAATGCAGTCCTTCGTTGTTAATATTTCGCTAAGCATGAGTGTTGTTGAACATTGGCTTCGGTGAACTGGCGAACACACAAAAATAATTGATTACTCAGCAACCTAATCCGTCAATCATTGTATCTACAAACATCATTAAACACATTCTATTTTCAGTATTTATAATTTCAACACCACCAAGTAGCCATCATTAGCCATGAAAGATCCATCTTAACACTCGATCATTCAGTAACCTTCTTGACTGTTTACCATAATTGACCCATCCAGTAAGCATTTTTGCCATGAATTAACCATCCATTTCACCATCCACAACCATTCTCAGTTGTTTATTACGAAATGATTCGATGATCCCTTCAACCAACCACCCCAACTGCAAGTGGAAAAAAAAGCCAATCAAACCACCAGTCAGATTCCTGTTGCTGCTACCCCAAGTGACAAAAGAGATCTTTCGAAAACGGCTGAGTTCCTCCGGCAAGGCCGCAAATATGCAACGCAAACATGGATACGTAAACCGGTGGCTAAACGAAAGAGGCACGTGATGACTAATAGAACGGTTGATCATGGTCAATACTATGATTAATTAATGATGGTTGATGGTTAATATGATTGTTAATGCAATGATTAGATATTCTCAAGAGAATGATTGATGATAGCTAGTAGGGCGTAATAGGCATTGATCATTGCTAATAAGCGTGAATGATGGTTAGTAGAATGGTCCAGCAGCCATCAATGGCCGACAATGGCTGTAGCCATTATGATTGTCTGATAGTGGCATATCGTGGTATAGTCACTGGTGTGAACGAGTACCCAAATGCTTCATGTACGGTATGTTGACCTACATGTCTGGGTCATCCACATAGGCATCTGGTTCTTAACATGGACCGCTGAAAATCAAAATTGTCATTGTGAAAATGGATCACCTTTCAAAGGTTGCCACGGTCAAGCTGTGGTTTCATCAGCGAGTGGTCGCAGTTGAACTTGTCCCTAATGCTTGGTCGCAAATCGCTGATCGCTGATCACAACCAACAATACCGTATTTTTGGACAACTCGATAGAGGTCACTAGCTTGGGATAGCAACACAAATAGCAACCATCGCATACATTTGCCAATCAAATACTTGCATTGATCAAACATGTCGCGATTCTTCTGATATCAAAATGGCTTGTCGTGGTTTGGGCTATCGATGGCTATTCTGTACTTATGCTTGACTGATAACATTCAACTGACGCTTAATTCATGGCTAATTTCTGTCCATTTTTTGCCCCGTCACCACAATTGGTAGTAACTGCTAATCACGGCCACCAATCATGGCCAATAGTGGCCATTGTCACTAATAAAGGCCATGCAAATGTAAATGCGTGGCAAAACTCATCGCAATCGTCACTAATGACAGCAAATAATCGTCATATAATCATATACAAATATGCGTCCCAATACTGCTGATGGGCCATCATTTAACCGGGTGGTGGTTCAACCCTCCGAAAAAAAATCCTTGTCAATCAACCGACCATCTCAAATACTCTCCTCACGCTTGAGCGGTCCACTCAAAAGTCTAGGTCCCTGGTACAGGTACCATCTCAAATACTGGGCAAACTAAGAAAGGATAAAAAATGTTTGTTGGTCGTTATCCCCCATCATTGACCATAGTCGGCAAAAATACCAAGTCAATCAAACCGCCAGCTCATTGCGGTTCGTACCCTTAGTCTCCCTTGGTGAAACGTTGGTTCCTTTCCTTGTGAAAGCCCACGCACCAGTCACTCACCGGAGATCTCCCAGGCACCATATTGGGGGCCAATGGGAGGTTCAGCAATGCCGCAAGCTCCTGGTGCACGGTGAGTGGCCCTGTCCCTGAGTGGTGCTACCGAACTCAGTTGGTTGATGCTTGTGGTTGGTGAATCTAGTTGCTGATTTGGGCATACCAACCAACAAAAGTACAATCATAGTATGATTATCACACTACCAATATCTACAAAGACAATCATGAAAATAATTTCATCATTATAATTCTAGTTCATTTATACGGTCAATGACAACAGCTATAGTTCAACTGTCAAAGAACTTTGCCATTGCCAGTAGACCTCTCCCTTGGAAGTGGAACCCATGTCACTTGTGGAGCTTGGAAATTGCTGCGACTCGTGGATTCTTGGTAGTCGCCTCGTGGGCTTGCATATGCTGACATGCTTCAAAACCAATCGTGTCGTTGTCTATGTCATCTGCCCCTAGTATATGTTACAAATTACAATGCAACAAACCACAACTACAAGTAACCAAACATGCTGACTAAGTTGGATGGGGGTGAACAAGATTGGAACTCTGTTGACAAATGAAGTAGTCCAACTTGCTGACAAGATCCTCCCATCCATCACACCATTCTAACTGACGTGGTATGACTTGGCCACCTACAAACATTGCATTCAGAATCCTGAACAAATATCAACCAAGCTAGTTAATGAACAATTGATGATCAACATAGATCAGCCACTAGTGATGAAGTACTATTCATGTCGACCATTACTGACAACTAGCTGTTGAATTAACCAAACCAACTAATCATATCAATTATCAATCAATAATAGTAAGAACCATAATAACAGTAGTCAATTATTTCACTATACTATGTAGTCAACCACTACTGAACTGCTGAAGCATTTCTAGCCGTCCTTTTGGCAAATCCCGCGATTTCTGCGTCCCTCCACCGCAGCCGTGGCATCTGCCACAACCCGCTCCTTGTCCGAAGGGTTTCGGATGCCCACCTTGGCCAAGATGCCCAGGACATCCTCGTAGCGATGACCGGTAGGACAGGGTTCATGAGTGGTGAATGAACGGTTCATCTGGTTGGTGGTTGAACGTTGAACCACCCCGCTGAAAAAAGATTAGTCAACCAACCATTTCATTGATGGTGAACGCATGGTCGACAATGGTGATTGATTCAAATGAATGTCGTTGATGATTTGATGATGGTTGAAAATCATTGCCAGCTAATGAATCGTTAATTTGTGGCAAATTAGTAGTTAATGAAAGATTGACGTATGAATTTCTGATGATATAGTGAATAGCGGTTGATGCTCGTTGATGGTCCTTGAATTCTTTTTGATGGTCAGCAGCGATTCATAATGGTTGATGCATGTCGGTGCTTGCTGATGGTTTGCACCAGAGCGAGTAGTTGCTCCATATTACGAGACTAGAGCCAGTACTGAAAGGCAGTTTTTCGTTGCTGATCCGCGCAAACAACATCCAGATTGATCCAGTGTTCCAAAAACACAGTTGTCAATGAATCGTTTAACGTGCAATTGTACTAATATTGCGGCAAGACTCCATGGTTTGCCCGGATGCACAAGACCTGCCCAGGAGTTAGTCTTGTCAACTGTTCAAAACCCTGCGCAGGCCCGTTGTTTTGAAACTCTGAGAATCAAGAAGCCCTAAGCCCTAAACCGTTAAACGCTAAACACTAAACCCTAAACCCTAAAACCATAAACCCTAAACCCTAAAACCTTAACCCTAAAACCCTAAATCACTGCGTATAGCCAGTGTTTCTCACTGATTCTTCGAGCAATGTTCAATTGATAGGATCAGCCGTGGTTTACCCTCCGGGCAAACCACGGCGTCTGTGCGTAATATTAGTCAACACTATTCAGAACTTTTCACTTGCAGTCGCAATCCAAAAATTAAGCTAATCAAATAAGTGACCGTTCCAACAGCCATTTCACATCGACCACGGCTGACGTGCATGACCTGGCTGATGCTGGTTGAGAATTCACCGCAGAGTCGTACAGCTTTGTCTTACAACAAGAACGAGTTCTGCGAGATTCCAAAACTAGCAAGAATCCGAGTTTAAAAAAAACGTTGCTTGACTAACCCCTTCACAACTGAGTATATATGCCCTGTGAAACTGCTATCCAGTACGCACAAATTTAGCAAGTTACCGAACCCAACGGTGTCAGCAAATGATCATTCAACATTGTAATTATCATCAATGCCTGGGCCCTGCGATGGATGAAGCCCTATCTAGTGGGTGGTTTCAGAAAGTCCTAAAGCATATGGATCAAACGAACACATCATCCCAGCAGAATACTGGAAATAAAGCAAATCACTGAAAACACCAACCAGCCATTGACATCAACAGTGTCTGGTGAACCATCTCTCAAGATCATAGTTGATACCAACAACGGAGGATTCCCTTGATCACTAACCTTGACAAAATCAACTGCCAAATCTGCAAAGTCTCACGATTCCTGTTGGGTTTCCCTTGAATCTCAAGCAACTACTTAGCTCTCAATTTCTTCAACAGGTCTGCCGTTTCAAGTCGTCCACCGATCTCCTTCACAATCATCTGCTCCTGACTGCGGGTCTCGTTATAGACCTGAACACAGCTGCAGAAGCTATGGGCTGCTTGCAATGATGCTAGGAATCCCAACGGTTTACCGTGCCTACACATCGCAAGAATCAACACGGCTGTTGGCACAGAGTGGTAGACGGAGCCAATTGAATGCTACATCAACCAGTCATCCTGGTTGTATGTGTGACATTACTCAAACATATCATTTTGTCTAACTGAGAGGCCCTGTCACTGCGATTTTGCACACTTACATCGAATTACATTCAATTAAGTTGCATCAAAATTACCAGTAAACTGATATGGCTGTGGGTCAAAACCCTGTACCCCTGGTTCCCCCACTATTAACCATTGCTTTCCCTATTATTGGTGGAAATGCCCCATTAGTTGGTTGATTCATATTGACCCATAGCCACCAAACACTTGCCGTGACTTCTCCTGATTGCCCCGCTGCTGCATTGCTCGCCTTTCGGAACTCGCGGATGATCGCTAGCTCGCAGGCGTTTTGATCGGCCAAGGCCTGAGAACGTAGGGTGGACAGCATGAGGTGATGTGCAGTTAGTAGCGGTCCGCAATGATTAAACATATGTTTTTTAACATATATTTAACAATAGTTAGTAATGGTTAAATACATGGTCAAAGACGGTCAATGATGGTTGAACATGTTCCCTCCAGCCTTTACGTTCGCCCCACCACATAAAGCTCCACTGCAATGGAGCATGTTGTACAAGGTCGAGATGGCTTGGACAAGTTGCGAAAACACTGGCTATACGCAGTGATTTATGGTTTAGGGTTTTAGGGTTTGGTTTTAGGGTTTTAGGGTTTTAGGGTTTTGGTTTTAGGGTTTTAGGGTTTTGGTTTTAGGGTTTTAGGGTTTGAAGTTTAGGGTTTGATAACTCAGAAGTCAAAAAACAATGGCCCTGTGCAGGAATTTGAGCGTTGGGAAATGTTCTCAGACCCATGCTCGTCAAACCCTAAGGCTCGGGCGAACATGTTTAATAGTGATATCATGGGTAAACATATGCTTAGCAGATTGAGTACAGGGGCGTTATTTCATGGGTAATACTTTATTTGACAAGATCATTCATTTATGACATGTGAACACAGCTGCTTATAGACCACCGCAATATGTGGAAGTTGGTAAATCCTACAACAGCTCTTTGAATTGGAACATTGCAGGCCGTTGCTCTGTGCGCGGACTGGAAATTGACGTGGTATCTTGTGATCTCTCGTCAAATATAAACTCTGCCCTTAAATAGTGCACAATAATCAGGTTGGATCTAGAATGCCAACTGACAGACTTGGATGTACCCGAAAATCATCCATGCAGATTGTATGTCCAACAATCACCCCCGCAAACCAAATACAGCCTTCCAAGTCTCCTCCAACAACATTATTAATCAGTCGGTGAAGAATATATGATTGACATTGACATTTACTATTCACAAATACTATCAACCGTGGTTGGTTCGTAACCACAACTGGTCGGTGGCTTCAACCCCTTGAAAAATATTAGTCAACCAACGATTTGTCAATAATTACCAGGGAAACTAAAAAATGTTTAACACATCTTACAACCAACAACCACATAGAATAGAATAAGATACATTGTACTGCAATCCATACCTTTCAACCCACGGCTCTCAACCCATGCAGCATGGGACCCATGCAGTACCCGAAACGGCACTGCAACAGCTCCATGGCTGTTCGGCTTGGAACTGCAACCCGCGCCTGGTCGATTTCTTCCTGCTCTTCACGGCGGATCCTGAGAGATGCGGTGATGTTTCATGGGTGGTAGACACGGGGGGGTTCGACTAAGCCATTGGGCGCAAAAAATGGATGGTTTAACCGTTTAAAATCTAAAATGGATGGTTTAACCGTTGAACCCCAAGAATGGATGATTTAACCCCGAAAACGGACGGTTTATTGATTAAAACAATTAATCTTGGATGATTTGGGAGTACCAGCATCTTAAGAACTGGAGAACAGAACCCACCATCGAGTAGTTGTATCCACCGCAAGTGGTAGGTTGTGACCTAGACTATATAATCAACTGGGGAGAATGGACTTGTCCAGGCTTCCCACAGTGATTCAGCGACCATAAAAAAGCAGCATTCAACGGTGGCAGTTTGAGCACCAACATCTTCATCTGCCAAAAAAAACCCTTAGCCCAGCCGGGACGATCGCGCGTTTTCTGAGCGTCCGGCTCTTTGTAGGTGGCAGTCATGGCCTGCGTCCCGGGTCGTTCTTTTTCGGGTGCCATGTGAAATGATGCAATGTGCTGGTCTATAAAAAAAAACAGTTGCCATATGGCATGACCCGGTATAGATGAATATCGCCATGTGAAATAATGCATCTCAATGGCAAGTATTCCAACATTGACGATGTTGATTGAAAACCAATCATTTCTGGATGATTACGAAGTAGTTACCCCTAGAGTTAGTTATTATAAACCAACTCTTCAGTGCTTGGGGGGCCCACCTTTTGGATTAACACTATCAACAAGTGCTATGCCTCTGACAGAGTTGGACAGTCCTTACTTTCGATATTGAGCACTGCCGATTCCGGTTTTGCGGACTAACGATACCTTCTCAAGGGGCTGCTTTTGGACCCGTCAAACATGCCCATGCTAATCCTTACAAAATGGTACACCCAAACGTTGTAAGTTGTTCTACAACCCGCCAGAAACTGCACCCGAGTTTTAACCCATGTTGCCTAAATGGGGGGGTTACCACTTTGTAGAACTGAGCCTGTTCCTACAGGTTTCAAAGGTGACCATCTCAAAAGAGAATCATTCATGGGTGTCAATCGTCCCCGAGGAATCCAAGAAATCCGCTGGTTTTCTCTCCAGGTGACCAATCACTGATTTGGGGATGTCCTCAGCTGGTACAGGAGGGGCAGGGCCAGCTGCTTCTTGTGTTACATGCACCACAGGGATGAGGTCTCATCCAAACCAGCATCGCTCAAATGGAAGCAAGCTGGCAGCAATTTTCTCAAACAGAAACACTTGGGATGATACCAAATAGCCTTGATCACACTTTCAGTAGCAAGATCCAACCCAACTTTCATTTGGATCAACGCAAGTGTGGTCAGTGCGTGGTCAAATTTCACCAAACATTGATCTCATTCAACCCAGTGACCACACAAAAGCACCGAAAACCAAGCAGCCCAGCAGGCGCAGTGCCAGTCGCCCGAGCCCTTGGGTGCCCGGACCAAGAACTCTTGGAACAACCAACCGCCCTTCTTGTGCTTCAGTGGGTTCTTTATTCCGTCGACCTGAGGACTGAACATCCACAGGATTCGTCTGTGTGAGGGTCATGATTCGTGAAGTTTCACCATGATTTCATACTGTTCAATGATGGTTTACAATAGTCAATGATGCTTCACAACAATTTGCAATGTTTGGTTCTTTGGGTACAATGGTTTCATAGTGATGTGTACCTCTGATATCATTTCATTGAGTACCATGGCCAGTAGGGCTCAAATTCCAACAGCGGATAGTGAGATCCCCTAAGTAACCGGGTAGGTGCGGATTGAGCCATCACGCTGCCCCGTTACAGCACTTCGCCACCTGGACACCGCTCTGCTAGACGAGCAAGAGCTAAGAGGCGAAAACGACTGAGAGGACTGGCCAAAAGATTATCTCCAGCTGAGTGGTGGGAGAGATTCAAACCATTGGCCAACCATCATTCTCGACCATTTGATCAACTGTGCAGAGGGTTGAACATAAGTGGACGGGATTCAGAGATGCCACAACGATGGACATGTCGATGTGGTGCCCAAGTGTTGATGCAGCATTCCTTTTGTGGGGCATGTGGGATCCGATGGGACAAAGTGTCCAAGCAGGGCCCCAACAAACCACAACCACGACAAGGAAAACCTACAGACACCAATCCTCAGTCACCAATCGCAAAAGAATTTGCTGTGCCTTCTGTTGGTTATGCTTTGCCATCTTCTGGAACACCATTGGATGGACAGGTAGCATCGCACAGCAATATGGGTCTTCAGAACAACAAGTCCATAAAAACATTGTTGCACCAGCGGGCAAACAAAATTGGCAAGATAGAAGCACGCATTTCCAAACTCGAGAGTGCTTTGAAGGAAATCGAAGTGTCTTGGCCAAGGTATGTGCACCAGTTGCAGAGTATGCTCACACGGGAACATACCAGATGCACGGATTTCCACACCAAGGCTACCACCGAGTTAGGTCAATTGAGGAGCGAATTGCAGGGCCTGTTGCAACAAGAATTGACTCAAGTGCCTTCTGTTTCCAATCCTCAGCAAGTGCCAGTGCTGAATGCCGACAATCAGCAATTAAACATGTTGAAGCAGGCTTGGTATCAACAGGTAGCAATGTCTTACCAACCAATGGGAGCATCTGCCACCATGGAAGTCGATCCAGCCCCCAGTTCATTTGTTCTACCAAATTTGGGAGAAGAGTTGAATGCCACTCCTTCATCGATGACCAATTTGATGGGAGCAAGTGGTCTGCTTGGACTTGGCAAGACCGCTGTAGTGGACCAGGGTCCATTTATCCCTGTGCCCCCACCGACTCTCCCATCACAATCACAACCAATTCATCATGTCCCATCGGAGGCCGATATGCCACCTGGGAATTGGAATTGGCCACCAGCACCTCCCGTTGCACAGCCAGACCTGCATTCGCATTCGCTTGCACCGGGCGATCATTTTCCCAATCCGTTGTACAAAGCACCAGTTTTGCCGGTTTCATCGACACCAGATATGAACGAGCAGAAAGGTTTGCACAACACCGAGGTACCAGCTCAAACATCGCATCCGGTGAATACTGCAGTTCAACAGGCAGTTCAAGCCATGCTCCAGATGAATGCAGATCAAGGCCAAAGTGGTTTGACGCCACAACAGCTCCAACAAATCGACTTGTTTGCTCAACAGCAGGTGCAATGTTATGTTGGGTTGACAGAATTGGAACAACAAATCCAAGCGGCCGCCGTTTTCCAAGCAACTCAGCCGGTGGCCAGTGCGAACGATGCAACACCGGTTCAAAGCTCTGCGGTGCAACCATGCCAGAGCATGGAACCAGGTCCAGATACATTGTCAGTGCACAGTTCTCCTGGTCACCCAAGTATGCCACCAACTCAAACCGAGGCTACCAAAGTGCCACAACATTTCCAGCTTTCGCCGCCAGGCCAAAGGCAACTCAAGATACCAAAGAATCAAAATGGAAGTGTGCATGGCCAACCCAATGCCAGCACTTTAGGTGGAGAGAGCAAAGCTGTTCCAACTTCCCCTGGAAACACTCCAGTGCCCACCGAAATCCCATCAGAAGACGAGGCACAGAATGGAGAAGAGAAGCTGGACGAGTTGGGGTAGGCTCATGCTGGGAGCGGTGTGGTTCGACCGCTCTACCAGCTGATTTCCAAAGAACCGAACATTCATTGGCTTCGTCACCATCACCAGCTGCTCCTGTGGTCATTTCCCTGGCTGACTCGTTAGTTAGAACTGCACAGGAGCGACACCTTGATGAAGCCGGAGTTTTGTTTCAACAATTACAGGCGCCATGGGGGATAGATTCAATGTTCAGGGACATGAGCTTCTTTGAATGGCTCCCTGATTTGAATCCGGACTTAGCAATGTTGTTGCGCCAGATTCCATTGTGGCATCATGAGCAGATCCATCAACTCCACATATATGTAAATGGGTCCAGTTTTGTTTCGAATCGACATGGCAGAGTAGAAGGAGTGGCAGGATGGGCATTCGTAGTTGTCGCACAATGCAGGCATTCGTCGAATGGTACTTACCACTTCCTGTGTGCTGTTGCCGGTCCAGTATGTGTAGATGATCATGTTGGAGCCAAATCCATGGAAGTAGGAGAGCGAGAACCTGATTCCACTTCCGCAGAAGCGGTAGCCATGATTTGGGCTATTGCATGGATTTGTCAGAGCTGCCATGAGGGTGAATCCTTCATTCATTTTGACAACATGACCGTAGGACGTTTTGCTGAAGGTACAGCTCGATGGGATGTGCATTGGGCACATGAGACAGTCAAAGAGGTGTTGGGCTCTTTGTGTAATTGTCAACGACTGGCTTGCCCTTTTGTTCGCTTTCAACATCAAAAGAGTCATGTTGAACATCCTTGGAGCGACCTGGTGGATTGCCTTGCCAAGGCAGCAGCAAAAAGAACCTTGCCTTGGCTGGACTTGCCATCCCATGTACCACGTCTTTTAAGACATCCCGCATTTCGTCATGCTTGGCTTGCATGTCAACACTCTTTGCTTGTGCCTAAATCGGGAGCACTGCATGGCACGTTTAAGCATGAGGGTCCATTTTGGACACATGACATGGATCTCACATGGAATCGAGCTGAAGTTGTCCATGATAGTAAGGTTGTCCAGTTCCATTTGATGTTTGCAACCGCAAACGTGCTGACTTTGGAGGCAGGCTCCAAGAGGTTTCAAACTAAAGGCCTTCTCCAAACAGGGCGTATAGCTACGCTCCAAGCTCAGATGTCGGCCAGTGGGTATCACATCATTGGAATACAAGAAAGCCGTACTCATGGAAGTTTAACACGTCACAGCAGCTCGCATTTGGTGTACCAATCTGGCGCTGCAGCCAATGGGAATCGCGGCTGCGAACTTTGGTTAGATAGGGCCAAAGCATACACCACTGTCCACAACCAACAGTTTTGTTTTCAGCCACAGCATGTGCACATTGCAGACTTCAGTGACCGCCATCTTTGTGCAATTCTCCGTGCGCCTTATCTTCATTTGTGTGTCTTTGTTCTCCACGCTCCTTCCGAGACATGCACAGACATAGATCCAGCACAATGGTGGTCAAATCTTGATGACGTGTACAATCGTATTGTGGCAGACCTTCCTGTTGTCATTCTTGGGGACATGAATGCAAGGTTAGGCAGCACAGTCAGTGAGGCGGTATCATCACACGCAGCAGACGAGGAATCTTTCACTGGACAGTTTGTTCACTCTTTTGCCTTAGATCATCAATTGTGGCTTCCTTCTACGTTTTCCAGCTGCCATGAAGGGAGGTCCACCACATGGGTCTCTACCGCCGGAACTCAGCATAGAATTGACTATGTGCTGCTTCCACAAAAGTGGCGCAATTTTGAAGTCCGCTCAACAGTCGCTGAACACATCGATTTGCTCACATCCCAACCAGATCATTCAGTTGTTGTGGCTGAAGTTTGCATGCAATTGAAGCAGTCTTGCACTCGATATCCAAAGAATCATCGAATTGATGTGCGCAAGTGTCAGCAACCCTCGTGTGTGGCTACTTTTCAAGAGTACTTGAAAACTCCACCTCTGATTCCATGGACAGCTGGAGTCGGAGAACATGCAGAACACCTTGTGTCTTGGATACAACGTGGAGCTCAAGAGTGTTTTGCTCCAGATCACACCTTGCCTCGACAGAGATACATGTCAAATCTCACTTGGAAGGTTGTTCAGATGAGAAAAGAGCTACTTCGCATGTCCAAGAAGTCAGCTCGTCATGTCTATACATTGACTATCAAATTCTGGTTCTTGGCATGGACTTGGGCCCTGGACTTTAGCCCCGCCAAGAGCCAGCAGCTGGTTGTCATCTCTAGACTTCGGTGGCAGTGCATGAAAATGATGCATTGGACTATCAACCACCGCAACCGCCTTCATGTCACAGCCAGGCAGATGAGTAGACAAGACCGAGTCCACACGACTCAACTTATCATTGATGAATTCTATGCAGCTGCCAAGGGCCATGACAGCCGAGCAATTTATCGTGCACTGAGACCTATATGCTAGGTCAAAGCTTCCGTAAGAACAGCAGTAAATTCCAACCTATCCCTGCTGTGAGGTCATCGGAAGGGCACCTGGCCCGCAGTGCTTGCGAAGCTACAGAAATTTGGCGATCTCACTTTTCCGAACCCGAAGATGGAATTTTGGTAGATCCAGAGCAGTTAAAAGAGCTGACTTCTTTGTCACACAAACTCTACTCCCATGATGAACTGCCTTTGGATTCATCTTCCCTTTCTTCTCTTCAAGACATTGAAGCGTATATCATGGGAGCGAGAAGAGGAAAGAGCCCAGGTTTGGACGGTATTCCTGCAGAGGTTTATCAGTTAAACCCAGGAATTTTTGCCCATCTTTTTTGGCCATTGATCTCTAAATGTGTTCTCCGTTGTGCAGAGCCACTTCGGTGGCGTGGAGGAGCAGTTGTGGCCATTCCCAAAACCATACATACCAGCTTTGCAGCCAGTCAGCATCGTTCCATTTTGCTTGCAGACTTTTTAGCAAAGCTTCGCCATGGACTTGTGAGGAAGAAACTGCTGCCATTTTATGCAGATTTTCGGTTGTGCATGCAAGCTGGTGGAACTCCTAAGTTGAGTACTGACTTTTTGCACTTATATGTACAGTCTTTCGCTCACCTCACACGCACACAAAGCCTTTCCAGTGCTTCTGTGTTTGTTGATATCCGACAGGCGTTTTACAGAGCCTGCAGACCTTTGTTAGCTGCCAGTTTTGTTTCTGACACCCAAAATGCACAGCTCTTTGCATCCCAAGGGTGGTCTTCAGATATGATGGCAGACTTCCGAATTCGTTTAGCAGAAGAAGATGCTTTGAGCCAAGCATCTGTTTCGCCACATCTCCAAGCCCAGGTTCGAGACCTGATCAGTGGCACATGGTTTCAGATGAAAACCGATCCATCCACCTTGACACACACGGCATCTGGAATGAGACCAGGCGATGCCATTGCTGATTTGCCATTCGCATTCATTATGCGGAGATATCTTGCTGCAGTGCGCCAAAAACTCATCGCAGCAGAGTTGCAGACAACTTTGAATGTGTCTTGGTTGCCATGTGGTCTTGTTGAGAGTGGGGAACTTTTAGAACAGCACATCCTCCAGGCCAGTTGGGTTGACGATTTGGTCATCATGTTGCAAGCTGACACGCCAGCAGGACTTCTTGCCAAAGTCCAAGCGACACTGGCAATCTTGCAGGATACTGCAACCGAGTTTGATTTGCAATTGAATTATGGTCCTGACAAAACCAATGTCTTGATGTTCCTTCGTGGTCCTACAGCCAGAGCTACTTGGCAGACCCTGTTGCAACCAGGAAGCATCCGCCCCAAGCTCCGAGTTTGTTGCAAATCACTGCCTGAGCCGTTTGAAGTTGACATAGTGGTTGATTATGTTTACTTAGGCACATTGCAGGACCAAACAGGGCATCCAGGCTCAGAGGTTCGTAGAAGATTTTTGTCAGTCCGTCCCATGCAGAAGTTGTTGCGCCGCAATGTGTTTCGCTCACCACAACTGCCGCAACGCACTAAAGCCATGATGTTTCGATCACTGGTGTTAAGTAAAATTTTATATGGAGCTGGAGCTTGGCAACAAATGAATATCCACAGTGCACGCTCCTTCCACTCGCAACTGATTGGTATCATCAAAACTCTGGTGCCTGCTGTCAAACCTGGACCAGGCATCTACAACTTGGATTTTCTAGCAGCAGCCAAGTTTGTATCACCAGAGATGTTGTTAGCCTGCCAACGTTTTTCACTATTCGACCGCCTTTGTCAGACTGATATGAGTGAGCTCTTTGCACTACTTCAACATCAGCATAAACATCATGGATGGTTAGCGTTAGTGAGCCAGGACATTCATCGCACCTCGCAATTTGTACCGCAAACATGTTGGCAAAATATCCAAACAGCGCAGGACATGGCAACAGTGGCGCATATGTGCTATGTCACGCCAGGGATCCTTGCCAGATTGGGCAAGCAGATGTGCAAACTGCAATTGCTATACCTTGAAATCTGGAATCAGGTTCGAACATTTCAGAAACAGTTTGACCTTGATGAGGCCAAAGCATGTTTGGCATCAACACATGGATGCGCTTCCAGAGAGCGCCACGTATGAGTGTGAACAGTGTCATGCGAGTTTTTCCAGTTTCAAAGCTCTCTGTAGTCACATGTTCCAAGTGCATGGAACTGCGAACATGGCTCAACAGTTTGCACGCACCAATGTTTGCTTAGCATGCCTCAAAGTATATGATTCACGTGTCCAGGTGGTGCATCATTTGAAATATTATCGAACTGGCTGTTTGTTGAAACTAGCCACGCTCATGGAACCCATGACCAATGAAGAAGTTGCCACTGCTCAGCAAGAAGCACGGGAGACTGCACCCCAACGAAAGGGCAAGGAACGAAAGGCTCGACATAAATATCCAGTCATGAGAGCCCATGGGCCGTTGAGACCTTGGCCGTGGCAACGGGCTCTTAGTCAACTGCGACCATTGACCGAACCTACCCTTGCCTTGCCCCTCTCCGAACTGCAGCCGTGGATTTTGCAAATCGAAGGAGTCTTTGAAGCAGGAACAGTTGATGACATCTTAGAGGTCCTCATGCAGATGCCGTATCATCCAGAACATGCTCACAAGGTCTTAGTTGCTTTGTGCCCCGAAGCAGACTGCTCATTGCAACCTCCAGAGATTTTGAGGCAACTGGTGCTGCAAGATGCGTTGCAGCTGTGGAAGGATCATCATGATGGTGCGTCAGACTTGTTAGACTCTAATCGCATATCAACTGAACAAGCACGCATCACATTACATGAGGTGCGGCTGCCAGAGACAACAGTTCCATCCATGACTACACAGGCCGACAAACGTTGTCGGCATTTTGATGCTCTATGGGACGAGAGCATCGTGCCGTTTCAGTTGCGACGACAGCTGCAAGCAGAGCGGAACCGTCACTACCGACTGACATCTCAGATTCCGGTCTCCATCAAGCAGAAGCCTATCTTTGTGTATGTTTTCTCAGGAAGAAGACGTCAAGGAGATTTCCAAACATTCATCGAACACCATTTGGCCAGGCACCGCTTACAGGGACAAACGTTGCTATTAGACTTGGCATTGTCTGATAGCAATGATGTGGGCAATGCAGAACTGGTCACTCGGATAATATTGGATTTCGTCAGGAGCAGTGGGAGGCATCCTTCTTGCTCCTCCTTGTGAAACCTGGTCAGAGGCCAGATATCGTGAAATTGAAGGCGAGAAGACACCAAGGCCCGTGAGATCAGCCTTGGAACCAATGGGCATTCCCGGGCTTACCAAAGATGAGTTACTGCAGGTACTTACAGCTAACATGTTGCTGTTGGTGTCTTTCCGTTTGCTATTTGCCGCTGCCGTGAATGGAGTCCCGGGGATTTTGGAACACCCCCGCACTCCGAAGAAACCAGACAGACCTAGCATTTGGAGGCTGCCATGGTTGCAGAGGATGGTTTCCAATAAATTGCTGTCGGTACTGACCATTTATCAGGGCAACTATGGGAGCATTTCCCCGAAGCCTACGAATTTGGGGTATTGCAATCTTCCACGTTTTGCTGCAACGATGAAGTCACTGCAAACACCCATTGATTGGGAACATATCCGCTATTTGGAAGGCAAGGACCAGAAAGGCAGTTGGATGACCAGCTATGCCAAGGAATACCCTGAACGTATGAACAGTGCACTAGCGCAGACCTTGATTGAAGCAGTTGCTGAACGTCTTCAAGGGCAAACTGCGTTAGGAGAGGTCCCGGATACCATCCAAGCTGCATTCAACGAGCTATATTGTGGGGACGATGACCAGAATCAACAGACCATGAGACCTGACTATGCAAAGCACCTGGAGTTTCTCACCGGCATGGATTGAATTCAAGTTTCACTTAGCTGGCAGGCAATGGCCTTCAGACAGCAGTCAAAGTCAAAAACCATGGCCAGTGAGTAACCACATTTGGATGATCATTGGGCGTAATTATCCGCATATATTGTGTACAATGTACAGTCTGTACTCACAGGTATCGGAAAAAAAGAAACATCTGTATGATCAGTATAGTCATATGCATTTCTCCCAAACAGGGTCGATCAGTTCTTGACTTGCCAAGGTAGTTCATCAAGAGAAGACCCAAGCTGCATCAGTAGAGAAACAGAGCCTCTAAGCACGATTAAACTGCTGGAATCTTCAAAAATAATTCAGCATCACCTCATCACCTCCTGGAAACGGCACACCCCCTAAGCAACCAACAGCCAGTTAAAATGATGGTTGGTCATCCAATAAGGCATACAAGTTGAAGCATCCAATCCAACAATCACCATCTCAAAATTCACCTGTCCCTTGTTGCATCAAGTTCCCAGTTCAACCCTGGCAGATCCCCGTATTGAATCACCAATTTGGCAGCTCTCAAGTTCTCAGTTCTGCCAGGAGATCTCTGTGCCGCAGCTCGCCTCAAAGTTGTGCTCTTCCTTGCGGTACTTTTTGATGACGAGTTCCTGCACCTGGCGAAGGTCTGGACAACCTGGGGCCAACAACCAGCATGTGGGGCCAGGATCAACCGCCGCGGTCAACCAGGAGGGTCAGCAGCTAGTCGCATCTGGATAGCAACCATGCCCTTTGCAACCCCGTGGGTTCAATGACCGCAGGAAACCGCAGGAGCTTCTCTGACGAAGCCCGGCTGCCATGAAACCACTTGATTTCTCGAAGGTACCTGGGACTTGATTCTTGTTGCCGTCGGTAAATGGCGATTTTGGCGGTAAATGGCCATGATTTCACAGTTCCGATGTTTAAGCCAACTGGTGGTTTCTCAAGTCATAGGGGTACCATGGGCTACTCCCAAATCACCCAATATCAACTACTTGCACGAGTAAACCAACCATGTTTGGGGTTCCCCCATTGGAGAAACTACCAAAATTAATTGAATGTCCTTGCTGGGAGTGGGATTCCATGGGATTCCTATCATGGATAGATGTCTTGAGAAGCGTAGCTCCGTGGCTCTGGAGGCTCCTGCGTTTCCTGTAGGAAATCAACTCATGCGCCAAGGTTGATACTTTCTAGCTGCCAAGGAGATACATCTTCTGTATACAGTACCTCAATGGTACTGTATCGATTCCATGTAGATACTTCTGCGATATTCTGTGTACTGTATCAATTACTTTATATGATATACATGTACAATGTATTGTTACAAGACTTTAACGCATCATTTCACATGACAGCGAAGAAATCTGATAGCCAAGATCTTGAAGAGTTTTTTCGGGTCGATACACTGAGAATGTGGAGGCCAAGCGTGTCCATAATATCAAGTCTTGCACACCGTGTGCTGGTTGAGCCATCCCTAGACATTCCGGAGCAACCTGAGTGATGGAAATTTGGTCGCAACCAAAAGAATCAAACATAAATAGCTGTTTCTACCATGGCTGCTGCCAATCCCTTCCCCAAAAACATGACCTCCCGAAACTGTAAACATGACTTACCTACCATTTGCTTAAGCCACTACGGGTAGCTCCAAACTGCTCCACCTTTCCCAGGGATACTCCTACAAAACAAAAGAGATTGGGGAGAGGAGATTCTTCTCCGGGACAAGGCTAGGAAGTTGTGCCGACTGATTATGCAAGCAGCAACTGGGCGCATAGCTCACCACAACCATGGAGACCTGTGCCATCCTGTGCCGTGCTCGGTACCTCCTTCATGGTCTGCTTTTCTCTGAAGCTCTTTGGCCGAATGTCCATCTGCCAGCGTTGTTGGGAGGTGAGTCATATCTTCTGTGGGGTGCGGAAGGGAAGGGTGAGCAACATGTGGCAAGAATTCTCAAGCACCCAATATTTTGGTTGGTTTATAACATATAAATGGTTTATCACCTATAATGGGCTGATATGGTTCCAATCACCTGTCTTCGGCATCACCAGTCACCCTCCATGAGTGTTGCTCTCAGGATCCCAATGTGCCACCTGGAACCTCTGCCTGCATTTCACGTATGTGCTGGGGAATACACGCTGTTTGTCAACAATCCTATAGTTTTGCATATCTGTTGTCTCCGCTCATCTGAGTCAATACAAAGCATGCCCCAAGACAGGGGTAAGAACATCCCAATGTATTTAACATGACCAGCGACCCTTTTCGGCATGCATTTCAGACCCCCGCAAAAGTGTTGAACCACAACGGTTCATGGTCACCACCCACCCATCCACAAAAGAATCACCAACAACGGTTGTCCCAACATATCACACAACGCACCCCTTTCAACTCCGTTATGCATCTGTCCAAAAATGGTGCACCCCTCAAAGATGGCTAGTTTCTCTAAAGCAATGGCTATGAACCTGATTTTAATTTTGATTTTGCTTTTGCTTTGGCATGTGATTTTGATTTTGATTTGGATATTGATTTGGTGTGATTTGGATTGATTTGATTTGGTTTGATTTGGTTTGATTTGATTTGGTTTGATTTGATTTGGTTTGATTTGATTTGGTTTTGATTTGAATTGAGATTTGATTTGACCTGATTTGATCTTATCTTATTTGATTTTTGATTTGATTTGATTGGATTGGATTTGGATGTGGATGTGGATTTGGATTTGGATTACCTCTGCAACTAACAGCTGTCTACCTAATCTTTTGACTTCAGTGGTCTTCATCCTCTCTTTCACCTTCACTGTAGCCATCTCAATCAGGAAGCATCTATCAATCATGAGTAGCCATGAGTCACCCAAATGAATCATCAATAGCCATCAACCCTCCTAGTAACTGCCATTAGTCAACCATCGGAATCAACCATGTGACTAATGTAATCAACCATTATCATCAACTGGTTGGTGGTTGAACCACCCCTCTGAAAATATGCTGGTTCTTATCCCCCATTGTAAACCATTAACACCTCCCTATAGAAAACCGTAATCAATCAATGAGCACCATCCACCAACTAGTAGTTGTTTAACCAGTTCTTTTAACCAATATTGTTGGTTACTTTCCCCTATTATGAACCATTATATTTCCCTTTTCAAGTTCTAATCTTTTCATCAAACAACTAAACCAACCAAACCATCATTGACATTGTTCATCCCTTTGAAAACAAAAATCAATTGATGAACACCATCCACCAACTAGTAGTTGTTGAACCAGTTCTTCAACCATTGTTGTTGGTTCTTTTCCCCTATTATGAACCAGAATCATAGACATGGTTATCACCAGTCAATCCATCGTCATTCATCAACCATTTCTCATTCAGCATCGCCTCAGCAAAACCGCGGAGAAGGGCCTAGCGCTAGCACTGCGGAAGCACTGCGGTAGACAGTCCAGGTTGGCGGTCCGCTGACCGGGAGCGAGCCATGTGACTCAAGATGCGAGGGGGTTGCCGGTGAATGATGATGATGATGATGATGATGATGATGATGATGATGAATACAATTAGATGAGGATCAACTAGGATTAATCAATGACTATGAATAAGGTCAATGATTGTGGTTAGTGATGGTTTAATGATGGTTCATGAGGCTGATGATGGTTAATGACGGGGACATGATGGTTAAAGCATGGTGGAGATGGTGAAATGATGGTCAGTATTGGTTCTTGATGCTTGATAATAAGGGACATGATAGTGAATTATGAGTAGCAATAATTTGAATAATTAAGCACTGATTAATGCGGGAATAATAGTGAACTACTATTTGAGAGCTCATTTATTGATTCATGATGCTTAGAAATGATATTGAATTAGAATTATTGATGATGACGAATCCTTCCGAAAGGGCCATCATCATCTATCATCCACCGTTGCAGCGGATCAAAGATTTGACACATCAAGTCGTGGCCCAGATAGATGTGTTGGTTCATAAACTATATGGCAGTGGGTCAAAACCCTGTACCCCTGGTTCCCCTATCAGTAACCATTGTTTTCCCTATGATTTGGTTGGTTATTATAAGCCATGATTGGTTGGTTAAGATTGACCCATAGTCATATGACGAGCTGGTCGAACTATAACTTTCCGCCGCAACACAGTTTTGATTATGCCTCGAACCATCCCTGAGTAGATGAACATCAATGGAAATAAGATGTTCACCGTAACAATCAACCAGCAACCCATAGCAACCCTCTCCGTGAAAAAATGTTTACACATATTTTTTTGTATCTCAAAAAGCAGTTCAATCCCTGTACCTATCTCCCGATCTACCCATCGTTGCTTGCAATTGCCCGACGACCTCACTTGGCATTGCTCCCACAGCCAAGACTCGCTGCCTTGCTGGTGAGGTAACCAGGAGTGGTTTCGGAGTGCTTCTGGAAGCAAATGATGATTGTGTCCTGCGCGGCGACTTCGAACGAAGGACCTAACCAAAGTCGTGGATGCTTTGCAAAGAGCTGTTCAAACTACAAATTCCCCATTCTATCCATTCATGTGCGAAAATCCATGAATACACTTGCATATCTCTTCAACATGTATATCACTACATGTTACACACACACAAAGATACAAATACAGTATTTGTAAATACATGATACATGTTTAATCATTTATTTATATATATATATATATATACAGTCTAATAAAACTATATAAATTATCCTCATACGTACCTTTATAGGTCTACCAAATCAGATATTGGATCACATGTGTCAGGTTTCTACCAGCAACTCTGTCAGCCCCAAAAGCAGTTCGCAGTTCGTGACTGCCCTATGCTTCTGAACGACAAGTGATCAATGCCATATTCGGTGGTTTATTAAAATGGGATGACCCAAAAATGGTGGGTTTATTACTACTAAATGACTATTAATGGATGATTTGGGGGGTCCTCTATTTTGAGAAACACCCATATTGTGTGCCATATTGTGAACGGTTCTTGAGTATTGGGATTGATCACTTGTGGTACTTTATCAATAATTCTGATATTGAGTATGCATTGATCACTCAGAATTGTGAACGGTTCTTGAGTGGTATCTATCATGGGATTGATGATTGGGTTCTTTATAATGAACCCGAGAGGAAATACTTGAGTATTTATTGACAGTTGATAATTACTGAGTGATCTGAGCAATAGTGATAATGGGTAATGGGTAATCATGGTCACGGGTACTCTTGAGGATCATTGGTGATGAGTAATATATAGTGATAATGGATAACTCATTGACAATGTGAAAATAGACAATACTGATGGACAAATGTGGATGATAATGATCAATGATGGTTAATCGAGGTCCCTACCACATTTCACCATTGATTGAACAAAGCTGCTGGTGTTTTTGGAGAAAGCCAGAATTTGGTTCAAGTTATGCTGTGAGCCGTGGCCTAGGTCAGGCGATTCAACGCAGTTCGGAAGAGATCCAGCGTGTTGATGTTTTCTTTGGTGGCTGATGTCCGACCGCAATGGCACTGTAACTAGCCATATGCGTCAACACAATGGGAAATAACCAACAGTGAAAATCTGAGCACATTGCTGTGCACAGCCTCTTCAAATCAAATCAACCTCTTAGGATTTGAAAGATAGCAGCTGCAAGCAAAGGCAGTTTGCTCCCCCTGCAATGCTGTTGTTCCCGACTAAGCTCGGCATTGCAGTCCGCCAGCAATCATATTCATTTTGACAATGCTTTGTTATGCGATATTTTTATCTGAGACATCGTGATGTGAGGGCCAAACTCGCCAGTAATCACAACCCCCACAGTTTTGCTGGTCCTTTTTCTGTATACTGTATACTATCAACCAACCAACACTTGGCGCAAATCCACAAGCAAAGAATGATCATCAACCATCAGCAACCATCATCAACCATCATCAACCATCACTAGCATCAACCATCACCATCATCAACAAGCACTAGCAATCACCATCATCCACAAATACCTGAAATCCACCCCGAGCCCACAGAAAAAAAGAGACATGACGCTGTTTCCGCGTGGCCTTCTCAGCAATGTTCATCTTCATGATCGTTACGGCGTGATCCAAGAGATCCTATGGCGAGCGGAGACTGCTGGCTGGGGAGATGGGAGATTGGTACAGTAGGATTGGAACCATTACAGTACTAACTAACTGTTATCATATCAACACATATCACCAACTGTCATCACAACTAGTGATGATACAGTATCCTACTATTACAGTACTATGGTCCATCTCAACCATCAGTTCACTTGGTATCCCTGAACTGTTCAGAACCACCTGCAGCATGGTACCCGGGCCACAAAACTGGACCTTCGCTGTGAATCCACAGTGTTGTTGCACCATGCCACGGGATGCCATGATTCATCACCCGCCCAAGCCGTGGGTCAGCACTTTGTGGTTTAGCACGTGGGGGTGCTGTTGCTGTGTTGTGAATCCACTCAGGCAAAACCTGGCTTAATCTTGATTACATATTTGCATTCTTGCATTGCTGGCTGGTGGTTGAACCACCCCGTCATGAAGAATATACTCGTCAACCAACCATGTGCTATTACAAGTGGGACAAGACAAAATGTCAATCAAACCACCAACCAGTGGTTGTTTAACCATGAGTCAGTTGATTATTTTCCCTTATCATTAACAATGACTAACCATGCTTAAAACCACCAAAAGGATGGTCATTAAAGCTCTGATCTGCCATGCCATTGAAGCTGACCGCGCGCTGAGATGTTCACCTTAGCAGCACCGCCCTGGTGGCCCCGTCCTGCAAACGCTCTT
>VSDK01021031.1:646117-662390 GCA_009767595.1 Symbiodinium kawagutii
TCCTCTTCGGGCGCCCGTGCTTGCCTTGAGCGTGGCATGGGCGAGTCGTCATCCGTTGCGGATGGGAAGGAGATTCGGTATAGCTATATGGCTTTGGGTCAATAGTAACCATCAATAATGGCCTATAATCGCTATAATGACCAACCAAACCAAAGGGAAAACAACGGTGCATGACAGGGTTTTGACCCACAGCCATATCGAGGGGGTTCGACTAAGCCATTGGGAACCCCCAAAATGCCTGGGTTTGTTGGTATGAATGACTCTGAATGACTATTGATGGATGATCTGGGGGTACCGCTATGTTGAGAAAGCACCGTGTATGTAAAGCGATAGTCACATAGCTGTTCTGGTGGTTGATACTGGTTGGTCAAATTATGGTAGAAACAGTCCTTTAGAAAATTGACAACGATGTAGCGACACGCATCAAAAAGTATTCAAAAGTGCGGTATCGAGGGAAAACATCAAGGGAAAATGGGTCAAGAGTCAACGCTCCATAGCCCAGTCCTGGTATACATCCCTCCGAAATGCTTGGTCTCAGAATCAGCAGAATGAACGGCCCGCCGAACAGCAAGATGCATTTTTCTGTTGGTTCTCAATTTCTTACCGCAACCAGCGTTCCATGCTATCAAAGTTGCTACCGGTGACTAGCCACTAAACATGTTGAAGCCAAGTGGCTCCAGGGTAGGTGGATGTTTGCACATTTAGTGTTCCAGTTGAACACCTGCACCGAGTGGTACACGGTCAGTCTTCTTTTGTCGTCAAAGGTAATGGCTATACTGGAGCAAACCACCTTCCATCAGCAGACCGACTGTAAACCATGATGTGGTGGAGATGGCAAACCAACTGTTGATGATTACAGTTGTGAACAATATGTTGCTTGTTGAACAATCATTATAGCCATCATATGTAACAAATCAGTTTCTAGTTGGTCCGTTTTAATTATTGCCAGTATACTCCCCTCGCTGATGTGCTACCTACAGTACATGCTTCGTGCTTGCAAAGACCTGATCACCGTTGCAATTGCGAACTCAACAGTGGAGCTTCTTCGAGCGAACGGTGGATTGTTTGAAGGCATCAGTGGATTTTCTGTCCCGTCAAGGTTGAGGGCTGGAGGTGTCACCAGCTTCATCCCCACTCCCAGCTCGCAGTTTATGAATTGTTTTACTTGCCGGATTTGCCACCCCAAAGAGGTGGAACAAATACACGTGGCAACAGATGGTTGACGGCATCCGGGTGCATGAAAAAATCAAAGGGTACTGCTTCGGGAGATTTCTTTGCTCAGGAATTAGTAGGGGATGAATGGTGAATCTTCAACGATGACTCCAGGCTGGCACCCTGATGATCGATCAAAACAACCATCCACACATAGAAGGACGTGGTTGTTTTGACTGGTAAAAGTGTACATGGCTATGGGTCCCACCAACTTAAAGGCACAGTATCTAGTCCGAAACTATGAACAGCCAATTGTACCTCTGGGGCCCTTGACCCGTGGCCATTTGTGCTCAAATGAGCTCAATGGATATGGCTCGATCAACTGATACATTACATAGTTTGCCACGAACATCGGCGACCGGATTCTTGAGCCATGAATCAGTGATTTAGTTAAAAATTGCAGGATGACGACTTTACAAATCTAGAACAAATCTTAAGAAAATCATAATGACTTCAAGGATCCATGAAACAAAATTGTTACACTCCGGCAAACTAACCTGGAAATAGAAATTCCACTATCTATAGTGGTTTTACCTAAAACAAATGCGATCTTCAGCTTCCAGGGTGCATGAAATGATCTATCGATGGATGGAACGAGATCGCCAACTTTCTCCGTGGCCTCAGATCCCTCTCGCCTGCGCATGCTGGCTCCTTGGCCCTTGAAGACCCTGGGACAGGACCATGTGAAGGCTATGCACAGCTGGTGCTACTATGCTGGGCTATGCTTAGTGATTCTTTATCAATGATGGCTAGGAAAGGTCTAATTTGTGACTAATCAAAATTGGATGGTTATTTGATGTTAATCAAGACTTAGACATTGTTGTCGCTGTGAAAGATCAATGAACAATTCATCATAAATGCATAATGATTTATAATTTATAATTGATGGTTGTTAATGGGAGATCCAGATCTGTATAACCCCGCAGCTATTGGATGGTGGGTTGCCAGCCACTGAGCTTGTAAAATTGACAGGTGGTTCAATGATATGGTTTTTCCATGACATATCATATCATTTGCTGTTGGATATTATTATCAATATACACATTCCATCACATATTAGATTCATATAGTTTGTCTTAACAAGCCACTATTTGTATATACAACCTAGATGTTTCTAGCCGCTAGAATCTATTAGATATCACTTGATATGGAATATGGTTCTTTCATCTGCATTCACAGGCTCGTAGTTGCCTATGACCAATCCCCATATCATTAGCAAATCCCTACGCTTTTTGTAGGTTATCATCCCCTGTCTATCAACCATCACAATCCATTAACCAGCTAACTAAACATATATCAGATATTGGTATATTCCCAAGCTTGCTGTTGCGTATTAAACATTCATTCACCATCTTTTACGTTGGCATATCCTGTTGATTCCCTCCAGCTTGATCAACCACCTGCATCCCTGGTTCGTAACTAGGAACTAACCATGGTAAGTTCGGAATTGGTTTTGGCTACCCTACAGTCTCTATAACCATGGTTAGTCATACCGTCATACCCTATGGCTAACCAACATTAATCAACCATAATTAACAAACCATCATCAACCATTGCTCTAAAGGTTTCATGGTGACCATCTTAACCAACATTAATCAATCATGAACCAACATCAACCAATAATCAATCATTGACCGATCATTAACCATTGCTATAAATTGACCACAGCTACTTTGGGCTTCCTTCAGCTACCTGCTCGGCTTCAGCTCACCATGGTGACCTCCGCGCTTCACCAACGACACCTCCGCGCGGCTCACCAAGGTGCGAGGCCCGTGGCGGGCGCCGGGAGCGGGTGGAAGTCACGGCGCTGGCGATGTTGGTCATGATCTCGCTGTGCGCCGACCTGGAGCTGTCCAGGGTGGGTGAATCATGGTGCTTTACATTGGGTTGATAGTGGTGGTCACTTATCGTGAATTAAGCTACTAGTAGTTAACTAAATGGGGTTTACAATGTTAATAATAGTTAATAGTAGTTAATAGTAGTGATCCAGCTTTACATCGAGTGAATATAGTGGTTACTAATGGTTGATTAGTGGTTGATTTATTGCGGATAACGATGGTCAATGATGGTTGCGTTAGTGCGGATGACAATGGTCAATGATGGTTGATGATAGTTATTAGTGGACACCATACAGTAATGATGGTTTGCAGTGGTTGATAATAGTCAATAATAGTGAATCAATCCAGAGTCCCAGAAATGTTTCTTTTCCCCGAGGATCGGCCTGGGAAACCACCAGTAGATTGGTAGTTGACACAAGAGTTTCCGAGGTCGATCTTCCCATCAAACCAGTGATAAGGGTGCAGGCCTTCAAAACGGTGCATCCATAAACCGTAGGATCAGCTCAGGAAAAGATCAAGGAAAGTGGCAACTATTGACCATGATCTATCACGGTTTCCTGAGCAGTGTTCCTGTAAACCAATTGGTTGAATAGATATCTATATACAACATATATTAGATCAATATGGATCAGTATGTACTTGAAAGAACATGCTTCTGAGGTGCATCCATATATCAAGGTATATATAGATTCCATAAGTGAAGATACAACATGCATTATTTTTGAAAATCTGAATTGAAACAGCAATCTATATAGTACATCAACAATAATGATTATAAACAATATTACATCTACGATCAGTATGAATGACAGACATTAATAGATATCCATGCAATTCAATGATGTCAATACGCACATCTGAAACCTTTACCAGGTACATCCACCTTTGGATGTCGGTGTATCCTCACGTTTTGGTTGGTTTCCCAAGGTTGAACCGCGTGTTTTTTCAGGAGGTTATGTGGACACCATAGGTTTTCACACCGCCATGGGAGTCACCTGGTCAACCTTCCAGAGACCGGATGTTTGGCTGATTTGGAGTCGCAGTAGCAGCAGCAGTAGCAGTAGTAGTAGTAGTAGTAGAAGAAGAAGCACTGGTAGCAGTCTCAGTTCAACTTCTCATTATTTGGGTGAAAATTGCTGATCCATAGGGCTGGAGTTTTTCCCATGTTTTCCCCAGTTTGCTGAAGTCGGCCTAGTCGCATCATGGTCAACAATTTCAGCTCTATTTAGCTGTTCAAACGCATCCAGCATCACCCTCTTCGGGGTCAAGCCATTGGAGAAGGCCCGGGTGAAACGCTCTTGGGATATGCTGGGTTCGATTTCCGACCTTTTTAACACTGAATCTGGAATTGATCTGAAACTATTAAAGTGTTATTGAAAATTAAGAACTACTGCACACGGGTGTATTCTTTACATAAGCCAGTTGGTCAAAGGATAATCCCGCCATTCTTCACCATCAGCCCTGAGTCATTGATTGCCTTCATGACACCAGCATCAAACATCAATCAAAAAATACAAATTAATAAAACGGTGAAATGATCATGAACCATCAGAAACTGTTGTCATTGTCAGCTTGAAACAGTACTAACCAAATCCATTGGTGAAAGGTATTGCTTGTCAGTGTCTATGATTTACCCTCGTAAACCAGAAACAACTATCTCTCCAATTGCAACGCTCGTTATCCTCTCATGATCGGTCACCGACCAATGTCAGAGACATCAGAAGCCAGTATGCAGGGTGAATCATGTTGAAACCGTGAAAGAAGACACAATCATTGTCAATCTTAGATATCTTCCAGCAAACATTTTGTTGAGCAGGTTGACAAATGTCCCGACATAGATACAAAGACTGGACTATGCAACTACCAAAACATCACTTACTAGAAATTAAGTCACCTTGTCTAACCACTATCAGCAACCATGATGAACCATCATCACCACTAGTCATCATTCAGCATGAACCATCACTGGTACACCCACCCCAGCCATCACAAACCTCACTATCAACAAGCTCATTCACTTCAACGACTCCACCATTCATGGCCTTAGCACTGCCAGCCCAGCCTCTCATCTGCATCGGTAGGGGCTACACTGAGCTTCCTGGCGATGGTGCGAGTCCGACCTGTCAATTTGCAAGGTTAGTTTTAATGATGTGTTTATCATTGCGAAGAACAAGATTGACATGCAAAAAAATTGATCATTTAGCATTGTGTTGTACTTGTTGATCATTTGTTACCTTCAAAACCAGAACACAAAACACAACACCAGATTACTCGTGAACAGTGGAACAGTAACTCGTCATCGAGCATCAGCGACCAATCTACCAGCTGTTTCGAAACCAGTCCTGGGTTGTTCCTCCATGATGCGGCTCCAGCGGAGCAACTCTGCAATCTTGACCGTCATTAGGTTCATGATGGCTTCACATGCTTGCAGGTCATGATGATTGAGTCTTATTGTTGGTTATTATGCCCTATTGTCCCAAATTATTTACCATTGTCAACTTGTCAACCATTATTAATCAATATTAACCACTGATGGTCAATGAGGGAGTCATAGTGCTATAGCAGTGGTGATGAATGGTGGTATCCCCAGTGCCGACCACCGCCCCGGGCCTGGAGAACCTCTTCTCCATTGTGGTGCTCATTCGTCTTCGGACGGGATCCTGCTGCAGCGACTGCACTTGGTCATAGAGTTGATTGCTCTAAGCTAACTATCTACCATAAACTACAGCTTAACTATGGTGATTATCCTCTGGACATAGGGATCGCCAACATTGCAGATAAGACCCTTGGAAAATCCACTATCTAAAGTAAAAGGGTCTTACCTGTAAATATGGCAATTTTCAGTTTCCAGGTTCGTTTGCCAAAGGGCAACTATAGTGATCATGTGCGGTTCTTGAGATACGAGTACCCCACAAAATGGTTGGGTATTACTATACATGACTGATATTGGATAACTTAGTGGTCCCCTATTTTGGGAAACCACCATAGATGGACTCATTCTCATGGTGACAAAAACATCCTGCTCACCCATGGTATATAGGTCTACTAGTTTCTGATTCATAATGATGTCTAATGCAATTCTCAATCACAAATCCAGTCAGTTAACTAACCAGCCCACCTCCTGTTTCGTTGGGCCAGGAGCCACCACGTACCCATGGTTGGTCTTGGTTGGTCTTGATTGGTCTTGATTGGTCTTGATTGGTCTTGATTGGTCTTGGTGATCGGTGTGAAACATTCAACGTTTATCAATCAATGATACCAGCAATATAGACATATATTTATATATATATATAATTTGTGGAAAGTAAAATCAGCAATATGACAAAATGTACCCATCAATGTCAATCATCACTTGGATCATGAGCCGGCATTGACATTTGCAAAAGTCACATCTATCAAATTCAAACACCGTCAATAAATGACAACAAGTCATTGAAAGTATATGCAAGTATCCAGGATAATCAGATACCATTACTAGTGATGCGTCAACCATTGTAGGATAAAGATCATCAATCTTGGACTCCGTCATTTTTTCAGCAACCGCAACAATCACGCTGGGGATTGGACTACCCGAACCCTGAGCTGCTTGTCGTCGTTGACTAATAGCTACAGTAGACTTTGACACTATGGATCGCTAGGTACATTTGCATACTTTCGATTTCTGATGACTGTTGGTTACTATACAATGTCATCATCCACCTCAAGCACCATCAAACGCCATTTGCCACCAACAGCAGCCGGGTTTCTTCATAGCCCAAATCAGCGGCAATTGTCCTCCTCCTTATTTTTCTTCTTCCTCTCTTCCGCCAGCAATTTCAATGCCCAGTCGGATGGCCTACGGAAAAACAGCAACTCGAGAAGCCAGGATGTGTGTCTTTTGGCAACAGGACATTTATTGCATCGATATACTTGAAAATCAATGTGTATGGACAATTCTGGTGACTTTTATGCACTCCCAGCAACTTTGGATCTTGCTTCCCATTGTACGCATGGCCGAAACAGAGAAGTCTGTTTGCACAAATGACATGCGAACAAACACATTTACTTGCACTTCCGTATACATGTATTGATATGCACATGAATGCGTATATCAAAATGTGTACATACAAACATGTACCATCGACTTTCGCGCAAGAATAAGCATATCTGAAACACATCATTTGGTTGGTAATTTCCAACCCTTGAAAAATGTGGTTGTCAACCAACTAACAGTAGTAATACAATTGGGAAAACAAACAATAAATCAACCACCCACCAGTAGTTCTTTAACCATTCTTACTGGTTATGATCTCTTATCATTAAGCACTAGAATCTCCTATAAATCTATATCTCTCAAACCACCATCCCCTTTGAAACCCCTATAATCCCCTATAGAAAATCTCAATCAAACCACCCACCAGTCATCCTCAGAGATCCATCCCCAGTGCGGCTGAAGCAACGACACTGAGCTTCGAGCTGGGAGCTGAAGTGTGCAACCACCTCGAGGCGCCGTGGGAAAACAGACCCCGCGGGCGCCGTAGGAGTTCCTTCAACGTAACGAAGTCGCACCAGCAACGAGGGACTTGAAACGAAATGTCTAAATTGGTAGCAGAAAATACATGATGTAAATGAAATGTCTCCCTGTATTTGTGTGAATGTGTGTCTTTCGAATGGATGGGTTTTCCTTTTTCTAACATCCATGCTCATGTATATATGATGTATTCATGCAAGTCAATTAACATGTTGCAAAAAAAATGAATAAAAACAACGATGTTTTTGGGCACATGTTTCTAAAACATATCCCGAAGCCGTTCCAAAACACTCCAAAGATGTTCCCTCTTGTTTGAACACATCAGGCCCTCGGGGCAAGAATGGACGCCCAATGACACCCGTCTGCGTCTGGGCTCTCTACCCTTCAGGATAATGCAAAACCAAGGAAGTGATGCTTTCTTGCATTCACACTTTTCCTGTTGCGCCTCATCGCAACTTGCGATGCTCCATTGCGGACACTCAACAACTGCTCAAATCTCTGCTCATAAAACATAGGGACCACAGAAAGACCCATTTCCAATGGGAAACCAACCACTTGTAGCCATTGCTAGCCACCTTGAACCATGGTTCTTAACCATGAGCCAGCCACTTATATCCATATGAACAAGCATGAACCAACCATTGACTACCCATGACTCAACCATGTATGAAGCATCACCATCCATCACCATCCATCACCAAGCACCACCCCCGCCGTGCCAAGGCACCGGTGGCGGAGGCCACGGCTTGTTGTGACTCCACGAGGGCACCACTTGCAGCTTGAACTTCGCAGCTCTCTCCGGGTGGGCTTTCACCTGGCGTCAGCCCTTGAGCGCTGCAACAAGTTGCACACATAGTTGCGACAGATGCGGGGCCACCGGAGCAGTAACGACAAGCCGGCAGCAACGACAACAGCAAGATGATTCACCAACAACATCAGCAAAAACCAAGAAAACAGCAAAAAAAAGCAACAATAGCAGCAGTAGTAACAATACTTAAAGTACCAACGGAGGAAGCAACAACAACATCAAAAATCAAAACGAATATCACACACCACGACAGCTGTAACGATAATACCGAACATGGCGGGTGTGCCAATCATTATATCGTTTATGTACCATGTACTTTTTTTGACAATCTCAACAAACCAGTTGCTAAGTTCACAGCTACACGACATCATTACCTTAACCCATGGGGTTGCGCAAACAACGGGGTGAACATAAGGGCAGGGTTCTAACCAATGGATTAATCACAACGACTGCAGTTTTCCACTACAAAAAGCGAGATCAATCTGCTTAGGCAAGTTAAATGATCGAGTTAATCAGCTATGTTCATCTCATCAAGCCTCAATCTGCTTTTGCCCAGTCATCCAGTCATCCCGGCTAACAGCAGGGTTTTGAACATCGGTAAGCTGGTTGTAGGGTAATGCTGATAATCGTAACAACATCTCCTCAATTATTGAGTTACCAGCTGATTCTTAGAAAACCGCAAGGGTAACAAGGTTTACCAGCTAATTGTTACCAGCTAATTCTGAAAATCTTGACAATCCCAAAGTCACCACTGCCTTGGTGTCATCTGCTTAGCTGTTGGCACACCGGAATGCAGGCTGTGGCACCATCTTGCCCAAGGTGGTGTTGGCCAACACCTGGCATTGCAACAGTGGCTAACACGAGGCGGTTGGTTCGCGTTTAGGAAGCCTGTGTAACAAGGAATTCATAGGTGTATTAATAGGTTTATCAATGCAGTCATTCAACTATTTATGCTTCAAGACTAAGATTCATAGCACATGTTTGCTATACTGAAGGGTTTTTTTCAACAGATTTATCAATCTGTATTCGGTTCGTATTGAAAGGTCAAGACTGATTTAAAAGTGTGTGAAGGGTCCACAATTAGAAGACAACCCATCTAGTAACATATATGATCCATATCAATATCTAGTATCTCATGTTTGGTTGTGCGGGTGACTAGTGGCAGTGTGGTGACTAACAGCAGTATGCAACTTATCCAATGTGTGTGTGTGTGTGTCTGTGAACCATCATGAACAGCGAAGGAAACAGAGTGAATGCGAGGCTATCTCTACCTGACACTTGGATTGCCACAATTGATGGTGGTTCAAGATGTTAGCCCATATAAAACCCTAGTGATCATAGTAACCACTGCCGACGTGAGCTTGTTTTTATGACTGTTGGCGCAAATCCTGTCGGGCACACAGACTCTGTCTATCGATATCTCTCTCTCTCTCTCTTTCTCTTGTTCTGACCTCTGTTCTCACGGGCTACCTGCTGCAACTTTCCATAAGTAGTAGGACGGTTGACTTACAAACTTCCTTCGATAAACATCTGAAATCGCCGAAATTTTCCAAGCCAAACTATCATTTGAGTACATCCAAGAACCATAAAAAACAGCCAAAAATCATTTTTTTCAGTAGGGGAAAGCATTGGCTGGGTGACCTGCATGGCAATCCACGACGCGACTGAAGACCTGCTGCGATCACAATATGAACTTGTGATGGTAGATTCACGTTGATAAAACACCCCTAGTTTACCTAAAACAACTGGTGATCTACAATCAACTATAGGATCTAACTACGAATGCGCCATCTAACTACGAATGCGCGATGGCTGACCATTGGCTGTCTCACTTGCATCATTTATGGGTTTCACCTTTGCTCCTCGAATGGGTTTGTCCAAAAATGATGTACTGTACCCCCAGGTCATTGGCACTTTCCCCATAAACAAATATAACTGGTTGGTGGCTTCAACCACTCTGAAAAATATCAGTCAACCAACCAATTGTTAATAACTACAAGGGAAAATGACAAATGTTTGAAACCACCACTCACTATAGGATCAGGGACACCAATAAACATTATAAATATGGGTGTTTCTCAAAATAGGGGTACCCTGAAGCCATCTAGTTATTAACCATCTAAAATAGTAAACCAACCATTTTTTGGGCTCCCTATTTTGAGAAACCACCATATAACTAATGGCTATGCCCATAATGGCTATGAACTTGGATGGGCAGTAGGTAATTACCACCATTGAACTGGACCCCACATCACCCTGTGATGACGTCTCGCAACGCGAGGCGAGTCCAAATGGACGCCTCTCTGAAACGCGTCTGTTGAATTCTGGAGCCTCGGTTGCGTCTCCAAAAATGGACGACGGTGGATCAAAGATAGGCATGGCTCAACATGTCCATCCTTAAAATATATGGTTTTTACATGGTTTCCAGGGTTTCTAGATAATTTCCACATAGGTTCCAAGTAAAACCATGATAGCAACTGCTCCCAATCATCGGTGTAGGCGGCCGCACAATCGGTGGGTTGATGCCAATGATGATCCCAGCGCTCCCAGTCGTGAAGCAACAACCCATCCAATGATAGCCATTTCAAATAGGAAAACCACCACAAGGATCCACATGGGTATTCAACCATTAGGTATCCTAACCATGTGGATACTTTAAGTATCCAACTACTTATTTAATGGTTTGCGGTTTGTTAATCAGCGGTTGCTGTTCAACCATTCAATCAGTAGTGAAACCAGCAACCGCTAATCACTTGCCACATGCTTGCGAATCAATTGCTCGGATTGAAGCTTGTGATTCACAGTTTCATCTTCTAACCACCAAAGTCCTATGACTACTGGTTGTTGAAAGGTTGATGGTTGGCCAATGGTTGTCGTCCAATATAGCCCACGTCAGCTCTCAACTGACGTGTATCTCGGCTAACGTCTACAGCCTTCCACCACATCCGAACATTGATGAACTATTCGGTAAACATCAGTATCTCACATTCAACAACAAGTAGTGGTTATCATTCTACGTTTGCTAAGATATCAGTTTATGACTATTGTGGGATCTGAGTTCTGAGTATTTGATAGCCATTGTGTTTATCTTAAACTCACAACTCATTCATTATTTAACAACTCAGGAAGAATAGAATCATATATTAATCAACTATTTTTCTGACAATGAATCACAAATGAACAATTTATAAGCTGCCATTTAAGCGTAAATGGTTATTTGACAATTGTTGAATCATGCAGCAGCCATTAAATAACGAGAATTCAACTATTATTTCAGCCGTCAATAAACCATCACTGGTTGGTGGATAAAAGTCATAACAAGACTAGTCAACCAACCAATCACCCCAAATACGAAGGACAAATAAAATATGTTTTAGCCACCAACAGGTAATTACTTGAGCAGTTTCCAGCACCATTCCCATCATGTATAACAATGTTTAAAACCACCACCCAGCGACCAATCAACAACCATTATAAATTATCGTTTGAGCACCATGATTTCACCATCATTCATCATCATTCATCGTCATTCACCATCATCAATCATCATTAATCATCATTCATCATCATTAACTATCATGAGCCATCAATTCACCCTGGGTTCATCACTCAACCGTCAGCTTCAGCCCAGTGGCTCAACTTGCAGCTTGTGGCCGCGCTACTCAGCATGGCCTGGGAGGCCGGCTTTCTGCGTCGTTGTGGAGCACTTGTGATGCGCTGGTTGGGATGGTGAAAGCATGCTGAAACCATGGTGGTTGATGGCGAGAAGGGTTTAGGTCATGGTTAATGGTGGTTAATGATGATTAGTTGACAATGGTTGTGAATGTCTAGTGATGGCTAAATGATGAACACATGATGATTGATGATGGCTAATGATGGTTAATGATGATGACACAACATGACATACGAATGGCTTATAACATGGCTTGAAGATGGTTAATAATACGGAATGGAAGGTGGGTTGATGCTACAGTTAACACACGTCTTTTCTGCATCTTTAGGTACGATGCAATGCAAAAAATGGTGTTTGACGCAGGTTAAGTCCTGATTATACACATGAACAATCGTCAAGAATCAGTAGTTGTAAATAGATATCGCCAAGAGTAGTCAAGATTACATAGATTACTTGATGCTAGTCACCAATGGTTGATTGTGGCCACAGGACCGTCAGAGATAATTACTCAACTCAGGGTTAAAACATGTGTTGAACTGATTACGAATGGTTATGATTTGTTTGATTACTAATAGTTTCTAATAATTACAAATAATCACAAATGATTTGATTTCACCACGGTAAACAGTACGTCGAATTCATGATCGCTTGATCAATTATGATGTTTACCGGTTGTTGATCTGGTTGATGGGGGTAATAGCGACCAACAACCTTCCGAAATGATTGGTCTGTGCCGGTGCTTGGGGCCACGCCATGATGGATTTACCTTCTGGTAGTCTAATTTGGCAACGGAATCTCCGTCAATTTTTGATGGCTTCCCAGGGTTTCTCTATCAAGTACGGTGGAGTGTAATGATGCTTGAAATGGGATTTGGTGCCGAACAACAGTGCACAAACTCAAGAACAGAACTCAACAACTTGCCATGTTCACCCAACAACTTGGTTGGATGGTTTGATACTCATCAATGTGAACATACTGCTGATGGACCCCTGCTGGTAGGGCCGGTCGAACCTTGAGGATGTTCACTGTCCAGTTTTTTGCGATTGTGATTTTTGCTCGCAGCCAAAGCTCCTGGTAGTCAATGGCTATAAAAAATCATTCTGAACGTTCATGTTCTATCACCATTGTTTAAGCATGACCATTGCACATCATGAACCATGAATACCCATCATTGGACGAGGATTGATGATTGACTATTTTTGTGCCAATGCTTGCAGGACCAGCGTTGTGCATTCTTTAACCATCATCTCACCATAGTTTCGCCATCATTTTCCCAAAATTCATAACCAGAAATCATCATTTCACCAGCAACTATCTGTCAATTAAGCATAAATTCAACCAAGATTGTCCATCAATTCCACTGCCTTTTTAACCACCTCATTAATTATGATTAATTAAGCCATCAGCTTAGCCCACTTTCTTAATCAAGTAACCATCATTAAGCACCGATGAACCAACATCAGCTACCTACCTTATTAAGCATCAGCAAGCATCAGTTCACCACCATCAAACCACAATTTGCAGTTCAACAAATAAGCATCGCTTTGCCAGTTGGCCACTATCTTTAACGACTTACTACCTGATTGCATGTATGAGCCAATATTCAAACATAATCAAACACATTATCCATTGAGTCTCCCATTTAGTGGTTCGGATTAAAGCAGTGTTTCTATTCATAAGTATCTAAAAAAAGTGTATCAAATTGAAGAATACACTATTACACTGTTATGTTAAGTAATACCACTATACACTTATCAAATATTAGATACAAATATGTATCTAGTTTATCTTAATGATGAGTTGATGCACTACTGGACCACTAGTATCCATCAACTTTCCAACCTGAACCGCCTCTCTGACCCCCATGAAAACGCCACGGCACTGCCAAGAGTTCGTCGCGAGCAGGTGGTTCCTGCTGCAAACCGCGCCGCTGGTTGACATCGTTGATGGAACCATGGTGTAAAGCTGGGGTTGAATGATCCTTATGAGGGTGTGGTAATGGCTAATGATGGCTAGTGATGGCGAATTAATGTTTATGATGGCTACTCTACTCTACTATGTTTTACTTTAGTCTACTGTACTCTACTCTGCTCTACTCTGCTCTACTCTATTCTAGTTTACTATACTCCACTCCATTCTACTATACTCCACTCTAATCTACTATACTATACTCTACTCAATTCTACTCTACTGTACTCTACTCTACTCTACTATATTCTACTTTAGTCTACTGTACTCTACTCTGCTCTACTCTATTCTAGTTTACTATGCCCTACTCTATTCTACTATACTATACTCTACTCTACTCTATTCTACTCTACAAAATTTTGCTCTACTATCTTCTACTCTACTCTACTCTTCTCTACTCTACTCTACTCTACTGTACTCTACTCCACTATACTATACTTTCCTTTACTCTAATCTTCTCTACCCTACTCTACTCTACTACACTCTACTCTACTATACTCTACTTTACTCTACTGTACTATACTATACTATATTCTACTCTACTATATTCTATTCTACTCTATTCTCCTCTTCTCTTCCCTACTCTACTGTACTCTACTCTACTCTGACTAGAAGGTGGCAAAAGGTAGGTTTTTTTTGGGGAGGGGGGCTTAGCAAATATATATATATATATATATATAGGTAAATATATAAATAAATAAATAAATAAATAAATATATATATATATATATCAGTAAAATATATAAATAAATAAAATATATATATATATATATATAAATATATCAGTAAAACATATATATATATATATTATATTCATACATGTGTGTATGAAAATATACATCTTCTTTCTTTCTTTCATGGCTGTCTGTGGGCTTTGCCCGCTAGCATTAAATTCGGCATAGGATAGGAGTGTGGTGGCAGTGAAAACCAATGAAACTAACAAAATTCTAAATGAGTGTCGGCACTCCCACCCTAGAAAAAAGGTCAATCCAAAGTCTCTAATCGAGTGAGACGATGGTAGTCCGGCTGCATACTTTGCGCCGCATAACTCACATGTCCAGCGTAGAGCTCATTGAATGCAGCATCAGTGGCCTGCCGCACTGACTCTGAAATCTCTGTGGCGGCAGTGCGGGTGCGCATGGCTTCCAGATGTGCATCGGCCAGTGCTCGATTCATGTCACTGGGGTATGCTTTCCCCCATGCTGTCTTCCATTCGCCTCCTTCTGTTTTTCCTCTCAACCCCTCCAAGGATTGCCAGTCGATAGGTTTCGAATGCAGTCGCATCACCATGCGAAAGTGTGGTAAATGCGCTGTCAGCAGGTGTGTGGGTTTAGCAAAGCGTGCCCCAAAAGCTGCTTGGTAAATCATATGCCTGGCAACTGCAGGATGATCGTAGAAATGTTCCACCCATGGGAGCCGCCAAATAGATGGATAGCTAGCAGGACGAGGTTCTCGTGGGTGTTCCATGATGGTTGCTGTTCCAGTGCAAAGGGCTGTCAAGAAGATGATAAGCGCCACATACAAAAGATAGTTTGCAATGGCCAGTTGGTCAAGTTCTGTAGGCCGAAGACCAGCCATGCCCAGCAAATCTTCTCTGTTCCTCAGTGGTCGCGGTGCAGCGTCATCCCCTGGGTCCAATGCTCTGGCGGCGGACCATGTTTCGCAGGGGGGTGCTAAGAGCACCCCTGCTACACAACCTGCAAATATCCATTCACGGATGGTGCTCAGCAATTGCTTCTGGTAAACATCATGCTTGGGGGATAAGGCCAGATCTATCAACAGAATCCTGGCAGTCAATCCAGCTTGCATCAACAAATCTTCCATATGACTTTGGTAATCACCAGGGCGGCGATGACCCGAAAAGACATAGAGGAAAATGGGGTTGGGATGCAAGGGTAGTTGCGCACATCAAGGAAACTGGTACTTCCTATTGGCCTCACGAGTGATTTGCGTGCGCAACTCCAGGGTGACATTATATTCATCCCACAAAGCATCTAGATGTTGAGTCCGTTTATCATGGATGTGGGTAGGTGCTTGCTGATGTGTGACGGTCCTAAATCTCACTTGGTTGAGTGTGATGACCGCCTGCTCCCATGGTATGGAACCATGACACGCATCAGGCACAAGGTGATTGTCCTGCCATAGGTGTATCACATCTTGCAACAAAAGGTATCCTGAAGTCGCACTTGGAATGATCTGAGGATGATAACGATTGACATACTCAGCAATGATCCTGGCAGCCAGTTCCGCATGGTATTCCTGCT
>VSDK01021031.1:667602-710022 GCA_009767595.1 Symbiodinium kawagutii
GTCCCGCAGCCACAGGTGGCATCATCAACAGAGCAGACACCGATGCCGCCTGGAAGTTGGACATGGCCTCCACCGACCCCACCGATGGTTTACCAGGCATTCCAACTACCCACGATGGATGGCATGGACCAAACAGAACAGATACCTGCACCAGCTCCAACACCACAGCTGCCTACACGTATCGAAATGATTCAGAGTGCATACCAACAGACTGGAGCATGTTTGCTGGATCCATCAGTTCAACATGTTGTGCAGCAAGCTGCACAGGGTTTGTACGACTTACATTGTCAACAGGGCAATCCAGTTGGTTCAGTGTTACCCCCAGAGTTGCAGACCATGCTGAACCAGTTTGCCCAACAACAAGCCATGTGTCATTCCCAGCTGCAGCAGATCAATCAGCCCCACGAATCGACACCACCACCAAATCTGCATCAAGCACCGCCCGAAGGGTTGCCGCAAACAGATCATACCAAGGGTGGCAGTTTGTCGATACACAGTTCACCCGAAAGAAATCGGTCTGTAGCGCCAGGCCCTCAACATTTTCAGCTTTCGCCCCAGGGTCAGAGAGAGCAGAAGATAGCCAAATCCCAGCCAGGATCCGTTCACAATCAGCAGATGGAAGGCAGTCATGTACCTGTGCCTTCCTCGCCCAGCCCACGGCATGGTGGACAAACCCCTGTGCCTACCGAGATCCCATCCGAAGACGAGGAGAATGCACAGGCAGCAGATGCAGCCCACAACACGATTCAGCAGTTGGACTAGCTTCCTGCAACTGGCTTGGTTCGGCCAGTTTTGATGCAGGTTGTAGCAGAACCGGTTTTGATTCGTCATTTTGCAGCCATTCTGCCGATCTTCGTGATGCACATTGCAGTGATAGGATTCAGTTGAACCTTGATCGCCTAATACCTTTGAATCGACAAGACCAAGGATTATATGACTCATATCGCATGGTCGATGCACTGTGTGAAACATGGCCTTGGGAGGTTTTGTTTAAGTCATCAGAATTCCTTGAGTTGTTGCCTGACTTATCACCCGAGATTTGCACCATGCTCCGCAATGTTCCAAGTTGGCAGCAGGAACAGGTCAAACATGTGCACATCTTTGTTGATGGGTCTAGTTTTGGTAGCTCGTTCAGTCACAATGATCAAGGACCGGCTGCTTGGGCGTTTATAGTAGTCCTTGAATGTTACTGTGATTGTACCATATGTCACCGGTTTTATGGTGCCACCTCAGCACAGTTGGATAACCTGCAAGCCTCAGCATCCGCCCGAGGCATTGGGGAAGTGTCCAATGATGCTTTGTCTGCTGAAGCTGTTGGCATGGGCTGGGTCATTGCATGGTTGCTTCAGTCACCGTTTTTCCAACCCACAACGGTGCACTATGACAATTGCACTATCGGGTCATTTGTTGCTGGAGTTAGCCATTGGATCGCAACTCCAGAATATGAAGACCTGAAAAATGTTTTGGCTGCTTTGCGACACTGTCTTTTGGGGACATGCAGACAGTGTCAATTCAAGCATCTAAAAGCTCATGTGGGAATACCTTGGAGTGAAGCCGTTGATTCACTTGCGAAAGCCACCGCCAAAGGGATCATTGTCAGTGCTGACCTTCCGCAACATGTTGTCCAGGTTTTGACATGAAAATATACATAGAAATAACCAGAAACCACAACATGAATATAAATAAAAAACATACTTATAAATATACATAAATCTTTTATAACAAACAATATGAATGACAATCTAAATCAAACAATACACAAAACAATATAAACAAAATGAAACAAGTACAGTTACAGTACGCAAACATAAATCTAAACATTAAACAAAAGCATAAACATACATACAAATGGATCTAACAAAAAAAAGTGTATACATACAAACGTAGATGTTCCGTCCCTTTACCTGGAGCCGGGCCTCCTCCTCTGAGCTTTCAGCCGCCCTCGGCTACAGATTGGTGGGTCCCGCAACGTACGGCTACCCCGGGCCCCAGCTGTGAACCAATCCCCAACACATGGGTCCAGCTGGGATGTTTGGACCCATTGAAGTTGGTTGATATTGAGCCATGCCATATCATGATCTTACCCAGCTATCCAAGTGCATTGGAAGGTACAACAAGAACCAAACTGCAAGTTTATGAAAGGCAATGTCTGGAGTCCCAAGCTGTCGATTCCCTATCTGTTTGCTCCCCTGAAGTGGTTTCCCGTTTCTCAAGAACGGTCAAATTTGGCTATCACAAGAGTTTTGAAGCAATCTATTTGTCAATCAAATCTTACGATGACAACTTCGAGGGATGGAAAACCTTCCAATTGTAGGGATCGAAAAAAAGTGATTGAAGACACTCCAAGGTTGGATGTTTCGCGATCAGGCCGACAAAATGAGTGTGAGTCCCTGTAAGACAGCAAACATGTTATCAACGTCGAGCGACCGAGCTGCCGTCACTCAAGTTTGTGGCATTCCCTAGAGTTACCAACTTTGGACTCCACCACTATTTCCGGAACAGTTTTCCAAGATCATGTGCACTAACCAACGACTCCAGCGACCGGCAACTGTACCACAGGAAAACCAGTTAACTATAACACCAGAAATACTATAACACCAAACTTATCACTTCCGCTTAAACTATCAAGAATGAGGGTTAGAACAATGGAAATATACCACGATCAACGTTTTAACTGCAACACATTTTTTTCCCTTAAAGGTGCAACTAACAAAAGTATACAATCTACAACTGCGGCGTGCACCGTAGAAATTTCGAATGATTTGTGAATACCACAAAACATATGCATGATCATTTGGCGCCTGGTAGCAACACCAGAGCTCTGTAATTTGTACTCCTTGAACAAATTTCCCACAACAAGGCGGAAACAATCAACGCCTTGGGATGTTATCATTGCTGACATAAACCAACCTGCTAAAACAACTGAGGTTTCGTGCTGTTGCTGGGCTTTGTCTTCTTCAAAGAAATACAAAGACCTCACGCTGCCTGGCACCCATGGAGCACGGTTGCAAACAATGGCTCTTCAAACAACTGCACGAACGCGTTGCTTTGCTAGCATTACGTGGGGGGCCCAAAGCCGAAACAAATACATACAGAATACTAGGTGCAAACCGTCTAAAAAACATAAGGCTGAAAGCAAGAAAAACAAAATATTACACATGTGATCATGCGTGCGCAAAACAACGAACAACAAAAACCATTATGTATGAAACATGTTTTCTTCTGGACCAAAAAACTTCGAAACTTGGATAGTTTGTTATTGAATGCTATTTGGTTGAATTGTTGCGTGATATTGGTGTTTCCAATGCGTACAATTATGATGAGTTCCGAGTTTCGAATGATTTTTTTTGGATAACCTTCCAAAAATTTTGCATGTATTGCGCGATGGTTCTCAATTTTTGCCGCTGTTTCGTGGTTGCCCTGGTTTCCCTTCAAATCATCCGGGGCATGTCTTGCTAAACAAACCATGATGTGACCTGGCCATACCATGACAATGTTTTGGATAACCTGCGTTGTCAAGTTCTTATCATTCATCAACTGTCAGATGATTTTCAAAAAATTTGTCAGTTGCCCAAAAAAATAAAACATGTTCATGAACAAACATAAATATTATCGATGCGGCCATCCCAACCACGGTCTCCGAACATGTGAGATAGTGTAAACCCTCAGGAATCAGGAAACGTTAGCATTTTTTCAGGATTATGTGCGAGTGTTGGTGAAGAGGCTGGCTGGTCCAAATTTCACAGACCCAGCATCACACAATGTTCAATTGTGAACGATCGAGGTGGAAACCAAACCGATTCAAACCATGTCCACCTTGATAGAAACAGCATTGATTTCATTTATTTCATGCCGGAACTGGTGATGATATGACTCATGTCTTTTGCACCGCCCTGATCAAATCGGAACCTGCCACAGCTACTCATAATGAACACGCATTTGGCGCAACCTAAGTTTCAAGCATCCAACCCTCATATAATGTTCAAGGACCGTATACGTTCATCTTTTAAACAGAAACGACAGCTGACCAACAATATCCAACAATAAATGTATTTGCGCAAGTGAATGCCACCCAATTCCGCGGCAATGTTTCACCCATCTGGTACTCATCATGTTGCAAATTCAAATTTTGTGATGCATCGCATGACCCACCGGAAACGATAGAAGCAACAATGATTCAAGCACATCGATCCCATGAACTTGCAACTACCACGGTTCGTGATGTTGTCACGCAATGCACCTGTAGAATTTCCCTTCACATATGCTTTTTAGATTTGATCATGAAATGGTCTTATTGACACAGCCTCTGGAACTACCAATTTTCGATTCCTATAGTTGCTGCTTCTGACGCCGCCCGGCATGTGCCAAACATGCGCCGTGGCCCAAGGCACTTGGAGACACGGCATGGGCGGCTTCTTCTGCTTTTGATTCCTGGCGTCCAACAACCCAATCAGGGAAGGATGCCCATCAACGCGGCGCCAAACAACCCCCCTACAAATACATTGTTGTTTATTGCGTTGCTGCCTCCCGAAACTTTTTCCGGTTCTGCGCACTCGCGGTGGCTGGGCGTTGGCGCGCCAAACTGGCGCTGCCAGCAATCAAAGGATGAACCGCCTGGGTTTCCTGTAGCGGCGCGGCCTAACAAAACTGCAGTTTGCGTTGTCTTCGGCAGGGCACGCTGCCCCAGTTCACCTGTTGGTTCACTTCTTCCAAGTGCGAGCGTGGCGTGAACCAAAGTCTTGGGGATGGCGACGCTCCCCGCTCACGATTCAGGACATCAGCCATTAGTTTCAATGTGCAGGTCCTTACTTATTCATGATGTTTTCAACAAAAACCATGCTGCGCACACACTGCCTGCTCTGAATGCGAAATCGTACCAACTGGCGTGCAATTCAAGAAGAAAGGAATCGACCATTCCAGCATATTCAAACCATCCATGGTCATTTATGTTTACCAACAAACCGCCCCCATCCAGGCAGCCCCCAGGCCACATCTTTTGGTGGCTTCACCGAGCAAAGGAATGGACATGCACCAATGAGATTTGATGAATCGCATGTTAACAAGGAAACCCTTGCATTTTGCGAGGTAGCCGCTTCGGCATACCCAACTGATACACACACACATATATATATATATATATTCATGTAACTATATCACTGAAAATGAAATACCGTGGGGTCTCATGGGATTTCTCTTGACAACTTGCCACGGTGTATCCAACTGCACCCAGAATGCTCGTACCAATGTAGCCGCAGTTGCGCCAATGTTTTCCGGGTGCCAAGTCAGCTGCCGGGCCTTTGATTGCAAGGTGATAACTTCCAGTTGTAAATTGGTTGATGCTGACAATCCATTTCATTAGATGCCACCAGATATATCAACATTTAGGTGTATGAGTCGCGAAAACCTCTTGTGTGAGGCAATACCAAAAATGAAGTGTATCAGTTTTGGGAGGACCCATATCGCTGTGCATAGTCAGGTCTCAAAAACAGACATGCATAACAACCGTAACAAAAAACAATTACTGATCATATGGGGCACGGTCAAATTTCATTGTTTCAGGCACTACAACGAGTCAGTTTGCTAGCCCCCTATCTTTCTACAGTGTTTCTACATCCATCAGGTCCGATACAAATTCTTGTTCTGTAAAGTATCGACTTTGCTTTTGCAATCACTGACGTGGACAATTCTGTGGGTCAAAGTCTGCCATCTATTTTTCAATTGTCTTTGCTGGCCGTGCTGCTCCTTCTGCTGCTGCTGATGCTGCTGCTGTGACGAGTGCTGCTGTTGCAATAGTCGACAATATCTGATCACTGCTGGCAGGTTCAGAAAAGACAGTGCGGAAGACACTAATCACTTTGCGGCTTCGGACAACTGATTCCCATAATTGAATCCCTGAGAAAAAATACAATTTTTGCTAAATTACGCAGGTGCGAAACTGTTTCTCTGTCCGCCTGTTGGTGTTGCTGTTCCTTCTGCTCTTGCTGGTGATGATGATGATGATGATGGTGATGATGATGATGATGATGATGATGATGATGATGATTCCTGAGGTCCTTGTCACACTTGTCATCGTTGCTGCTCTTAAGTGGGCTCACATTGCTTTCTATCAGGCGCTCGTTCTATTGTTTGCGCAACTGTTTCTCTGACTGCTGGGGCTCACGTCTCCAAGAGCCAAGCAGCAGCATAGGCAGCACAAGCAGAAGCAGCACAAGCAACAGCAGAAGAAGAAAACATTGAAGGAGAAGGAAAACACCATGTGCGTTGACAGAAAAGATTACATGTTGTGTTCCCTCTAGATCCCCTGTCACGGTTATGCTGAAGAATCATCAGATTGATTGCATCGAAGAAGAGACATATTGAGCACAATTCATCAGGTGGTTCTCTACGTGCCAAAAACACAAGACACAAGATGGTCTACTGCACCATCATATCTTTGCGCTTCTGAGCCTAGCAACAATCAGGCAGCAGTCAATGAAGTTTGCACATGTGCGTAAGTCGAATCCAAGATCATGGATGCTGCAAGTATTGGTTTTTGGGAGGATCCATATCGCTTGACAATGTTTCATCAACATATTGTCACATATCCTGGCAAATGGGACCCCTGAATACTAACTTGATCTTCGCTGGTTTTGACCGTCGCTCATGTATATTTCAAATTGATCTCACTACATTGAACTCTGGAATCGCCCACAACCATGTACCAATCGGGGCATCCTAGTTGTAACCACTTACTGTGGGAGGATCATTCTAAGGAGGGGTCCTAGAAGCTGATGCTCAACCTTTCATTCAGAATCCATGTTTGAGAATGCATTTTGATGGAAACTCCTGGGTCATTACTAGCACACAAATCAAAATAAACAACACAATACCAACACAAATGGTTACTTAGGTGGAGGTAATCAATGATTGATTATGGTTAGCTCATGGTTTGTTAATAGTTGTAAATAACTAATGATAGTTCCTCATGGATTCTCAACCGTCAACGCAGGTTCTTTCATGGACAGTAGCACGAAATAACCTTGATCATCCTTGGGCTGGTCAAATGTGGGCTAAAGAAAAGAAATGCATAGCTGATTCACGATTAGTAATTATGGTTCATGATGGCCAGCAATGATGATGTCATGGTTCACCACCAGCTAATGCAACCAATAATGATCAACAAGTCGTCTTAATGGAGGATCCAGCGGCTGATCGATCACCAATTCTTACCATAGCTGCATAGCTCTTGTGATGTCATCATCAAATATGGCTTGGGGGGATTTACCATCCAAAGGTTGAAACTCCCCAGTGATTGCGGACTTTTGATGCCATGTCCGAAACTGCAAATAATTTTGCACAAACCGTCCACGAACCACTTGGCGATGGACTGCCCTTGGGCCCACTGATGGGTCCGAATACTGACATGATTTCCTTGGACCTGAGTTGGCCACGAAACACCGAAGTTATGGATGTGATGTGCACAGTTCCTACCGTGCACACTTATCTCTCACCCATGGGTGCAAATTCACCCAAAAGGTTTGAACTAATAGTCATATTAGTTTTTCTTGCAAGAATTGCAAAGGTCATTGGCGATGCGCCATGCAAAACATATAGCATGCCCGGACGCTCCGAAAACATTAATGATACGTGAATGTTTTGTAGTCAGATGCCGTGCTCCACACGTTATCGAAAACAAGGTACATGTTTCTGGAACATGCTCAGTTTCATATGATGCCCCCCTGTGCTTAGAGGTTTCCCAATATGGTGCAAAAGGCAATTAAAACAATGACACCACTGGAATCCCGTGTTCCATCCAAGACGATTTAACCGTTTCGGTAATGCCACACTTTCTTCAGGTTGGCTGGAATGTTTGGCGTCCTGAATTTTAGACCCTGAGACTTTATTGATGTACAGGCTGAGATGGCTGGGATGTCTGTCAAGCATATCAAGCTTCAAACAAACCACCAATTGCAAAGCAAGTCTTCCATCGACAAGCTGATCTCTGTTAATTTGCAGGCTTAGATTGATAGATTGATCAGCCGCTAAAAAATGCACGATCCGTACTCATAAAACCCATCATGGGCCATTGATATTTTTTCACCAATGCAACATCTATCAGCCTTGATGAGCGTTGGACGATTGTTGGTTTCAGGATTGACCTACCAGTCATAGACCATCCATGATTGGTGGTTGAACCGCCCCTCTGAAAAATATGTTGTTAATCCTCAGCCATATTGAAGGGGAAAGTAAGAAATGCACTGGACAAAACCATCAAGTAGTAGCTGTTAAACCATTCTTGTTGGTTGTTATCCTTACAAACCATCACTAGTTATGGTTTCATGATGAACATGACCTGCACACAGCATCGCGTCTCCTCCTCTGGCTCTTGACCTGCGTCCCGGTGCAATAGCCCCTCTAAGGACGGGGCAAGGCACCCTGCAGGCATAAGTTGGGATACCCCCACAGTATGCATAAGTTGGGATACCCCCACAGTATGCATCAACTGCTCCACAATAGTCACCAGGGAGGAGATCGATGGAAATTTGTTCGCGAAGAGTCTTGCAATATAATCCCAGCTGCAAGAAACGAATCGGTTGTGGTTGGGCCTTGACGCAATGCCTTTCTTTCGCACAGTCTAACAGCATACGATCCATAATTCCCATCAGTTATCCCCCCCTCGAAAATGCCATTAACCAGGGGCAGGACAGCCATCAATCAGAGATCCATGGGTAATTTCCAGTTGGGACATGGGCTACGTTGCTGGTTTAAGTAGTTGTTTGGTATCCCTCGAACCCGCGACACCGACGGCGAATGGTCAGCCGCTGATCTTCACTGGTTGGTTTTGAACCACCCCGTCATGAAACATATGCGCAGGTTCAGCAATCAACCAACCCAAAGTGGAAAACAAATGTTTAACATCACCAAATCACCAACTAGTAGCTGTCTAATCAGTCTTGATCGTTGCTATCCCTTTTTTGTAGTGCTGGTCATCGAGTCATCATCAGCTACGATTATTATCCAACACAAATTATAATCATTCTTTAACATTATAATCCGCTATAACCCATTATAGTTGCAAGTGCAGAACCATGCTTGACCATGATCAACCATCATTATGAACCATTATCACCCATTCTAAACCATTACAAACCATCATAGTTGCAATATTTGACCACTATCAACCATTCTTGGCCATGATAAACCATCATAGTTGCAATATTTCACCATTATCAACCATTATTCCATGGTTATCATCAGCTACCAGTGCCATGCCCCAGCTTTCAACGCTTGACCCGGCCGCGCCGGGGACCCCACCGGGCCTCCACCCAGATGAACCAGCTGACGAAGCGCCGAGGCCATGACCGAGCGCGAAACCTCGACGTGACTCGCGACTACTGACAGCAAGGCCATGAAGGTCCCGAGCTTGGGTATACCAACGATAATAACTCATTGTTAGTGTACCAAGAGTTATTTATTGGTGTACCAACTATTGGCCAGTTGCTTATGGTATAATAACTATAATGACAACTAACAATTCATTGGCCAATAGTTATTATACCATAATGGTTATTATCAATGGTCATCAGTATTATCAACGGTTATAATCAACGGTGATTAAAGGTACAACTAACAATTAATAGTAGTAACTGATGGATAACTCTATTACACCAATAGTTATTATTGGCCAATAGTTATTATACCATAATGGTTATTATCGATGGTCATCAGTATTATCAACGGTTATTAATTGGCCAAGAGTTATTATCGTTGGTATACCTAATTGTACCAACTAATATATACTATCAATGGTTATTATCAATGGTCATTATCAATAGTAATTATATCAATGCTTATGATCTAATTAATTGTAACAACTAACATATACTATCAATGGTTATTATGGTCATTAGATGTCATTGGCTGTGGTCGAGCTTGGTAGCTGATGAAAACTCTATTTGTATATCAGGATTTTAAGTAACAACTATCATGGTTTAACAAGCTATCAGTAATGGAGGCTTATTAACTGTAATGGTGGTACTTGTCGCTGATATTTGAATCACTGGTTTTCATTATATTTGTAGCTGATGAATCATCTGTAGCTGGTTATTGATGGTTTTCGTCATCGATTATCCATGAAAACTAGATTTGCTGGTCAAAACTATCTCTGTAACAACTAACAATTAGTAGTAATATTACGCGCAAACCCCCCCGTTCGCCCACAGGGGGGGTTTGCGCGTAATAGTTTATGGTTTATAGTTTTAGGGTTTCAGGGCTTATGGTTTTAGGGTTTTAGGGTTTATGGTTTCAAGGTTTTATCGTTTTTTCTCAAAGGTTTTTAGGTTTTTAGCTTTACGGTTTAGCTTTTCAGGGTTTATGGTTTAGGGTTTTAGGGTTTATGGTTTTAGGGTTTTAGGGTTTTAGGGTTGTATGTCTCCAGAATGCAAGCAAAACACAGGTCAAGGACCTGCGCGCGCCGTCAAGATACGCTTCATGTCACACATGTGCATTTTGTCCCGTAAAAACCATTGTTTTTTGACGTTCCAAGACGCTGATGACAGAGGCGCGGGCAAACTGGGGTATTTGCCCGTAAGATTAGCAACTATCATGTTTTTTATAAACACAACTATCTTTGAACAAACATGATAAGAATTAAAACTGTCATGGTTTTACAAAAGGTGAATCAGTGGTAACTGATGGATAACTCTATTACCAAGCACAAATTAACTGACAATGGATAACAATGGTTATGTCAATAACTGACAATGGTTATTATCAATGGTCATTATCAATGATTATTATATCAATGCTTATGATCTAATTGATTGTAACAACTAACATATACTATCAATGGTTATTATGGTCATTAGATGTCATTAGCTGTGGTCGAGCTTGGTAGCTGATGAAAACTCTATTTGTATATCATGATTTTAAGTAACAACTATCATGGTTTAACAAGCCATCAGTAATGGAGGCTTATTAACTGTAATGGTGGTACTTGTCGCTGATATTTGAATCACTGGTTTTCATTATATTTGTAGCTGATGAATCATCTGTAGCTGGTTATTGATGGTGTTCGTCATCGATTATCCATGAAAACTAGATTTGCTGGTCAAAACTATCTCTGTAACAACTAACAATTAGTAGTAATATTAGCAACTATCATGTTTTTTATAAACACAACTATCTTTGAACAAACATGATAAGAATTAAAACTAACATGATAAGAATTAAAACTGTCATGGTTTTACAAAAGGTGAATCAGTGGTAACTGATGGATAACTCTATTACCAAGCACAAATTAACTGACAATGGATAACAATGGTTATATCAATAACTGACAATGGTTATTATCAATGGTCATTATCAATGATTATCATATGAATGCTTATGATCTAATTAATTGTAACAACTAACATATACTATCAATGGTTATTATGGTCATTAGATGTCATTAGCTGTGGTCGAGCTTGGTAGCTGATGAAAACTCTATTTGTATATCAGGATTTTAAGTAACAACTATCATGGTTTAACAAGCTATCAGTAATGGAGGCTTATTAACTGTAATGGTGGTACTTGTCGCTGATATTTGAATCACTGGTTTTCATTGTATTTGTAGCTGATGAATCATCTGTAGCTGGTTATTGATGGTGTTCGTCATCGATTATCCATGAAAACTAGATTTGCTGGTCAAAACTATCTCTGTAACAACTAACAATTAGTAGTAATATTAGCAACTATCATGTTTTTTATAAACACAACTATCTTTGAACAAACATGATAAGAATTAAAACTATCATGGTTTTACAAAAGGTGAATCAGTAGTAACTGATGGAATGCTCTATTACCAAGCTTTTCACTATCAGCTTCATGGTCATTAGATGTCATTAGCTGTGGTCAAATAGAGCTTGGTAGCTGATGAAAACTCTATTTGTAATGGTGAATAAAGATGAACAGTAACAACTTTCATGGCTTTTTAAAGTACTATAGTGGAAAATAAGAATCATGTACGAAGTACAATGAAATTATGCATGTTCATGAAGATCAGAAAATCATTAGTGGATTTTGTTCATATGAGTACCTGTGATTCATATGAGGACTTCTCAAAACAAAGTTGTCCCAAAAATTATGGTTGGTGTATTGCTGCAAACGGTCTACAAAGGATGATTTGGGAGGTACCACTACTTGAAGAAACCGCCATATGATTGTCTATATTCATGAACTTTCATCCATTCAATTGTCACCAGCATAGAATAGATGATACCCTCTGACATCCGAGCTCATTTGGATTAACCGGTCACACTCAGTATTCTCAAATGAGTAAGAAAACAAAGGGAGCATGTAACACAGCAATGAACCGGGCAACATCAAACAACAAAATTGTTTGCCTTGCCGCGTCAACCGCCAAAAAAATGAAGTGCAGCTCGCTCTTGTCAAGTCTGGCTATTACTGGGTGAACCCTGAAGTGCTGCCAATTAGGGTCCGTCTATCATAACTATCTACTAGATACCCCAGTTATAACCAAAGTTGTCACTCGTTGACTAACTGGGGAATATCACTTTGTAGCTGGCCAAAAGTGTTTGAGGCCACAAATTGAACTTTAGATGACTTTCGATGCTTTTAGCCGGTCATCTTTACGAATCATGGTTGATATCAGTGGTGAATTGTTGGGGTAAACTGCTTTTGCGGCATCCGTTGTGCCGTGGCAAATGTACCTCCAAATCTGATGAATTCCTTGTAAAAATCCTCTAGCTGGTTGTTGATGGTTTTCGTCATCGATTATCCATGAAAACTAGATTTGCTGGTCAAAACTATCTCTGTAACAACTAACAATTAGTAGTAATATTAGCAACTATCATGTTTTTTTTTAAAACACAACTATCTTTGAACAAACATGATAAGAATTAAAACTATCATGGTTTTACAAAAGGTGAATCAGTAGTAACTGATGGAATGCTCTATTACCAAGCTTTTCACTATCAGCTTCATGGTCATTAGATGTCATTAGCTGTGGTCAAATAGAGCTTGGTAGCTGATGAAAACTCTATTTGTAATGGTGAATAAAGATGAACAGTAACAACTTTCATGGCTTTTTAAAGTACTATAGTGGAAAATAAGAATCATGTACGAAGTACAATGAAATTATGCATGTTCATGAAGATCAGAAAATCATTAGTGGATTTTGTTCATATGAGTACCTGTGATTCATATGAGGACTTCTCAAAACAAAGTTGTCCCAAAAATTATGGTTGGTGTATTGCTGCAAACGGTCTACAAAGGATGATTTGGGAGGTACCACTACTTGAAGAAACCGCCATATGATTGTCTATATTCATGAACTTTCATCCATTCAATTGTCACCAGCATAGAATAGATGATACCCTCTGACATCCGAGCTCATTTGGATTAACCGGTCACACTCAGTATTCTCAAATGAGTAAGAAAACAAAGGGAGCATGTAACACAGCAATGAACCGGGCAACATCAAACAACAAAATTGTTTGCCTTGCCGCGTCAACCGCCAAAAAAATGAAGTGCAGCTCGCTCTTGTCAAGTCTGGCTATTACTGGGTGAACCCTGAAGTGCTGCCAATTAGGGTCCGTCTATCATAACTATCTACTAGATACCCCAGTTATAACCAAAGTTGTCACTCGTTGACTAACTGGGGAATATCACTTTGTAGCTGGCCAAAAGTGTTTGAGGCCACAAATTGAACTTTAGATGACTTTCGATGCTTTTAGCCGGTCATCTTTACGAATCATGGTTGATATCAGTGGTGAATTGTTGGGGTAAACTGCTTTTGCGGCATCCGTTGTGCCGTGGCAAATGTACCTCCAAATCTGATGAATTCCTTGTAAAAATCCTCTTCATGCTTCAAGTGACAAGCTCCAAAACAATGCCGCACTTCATATGCTTGCTCTGAAACCTAATCAAACATTTGAGATCGAACTTGACAATGGTCACCGGTGGAACATGTTGATCTTGCCGAGAAGAGTGTGAAGTGTTGAAAAAAAGGTATCTTTGCAAGCTCTTGATTTCACATAGCAGACTGGGATATTGTTCGATTCTCATGAGCTTCATTTGACCATGCGACACTACTGAGAGACTGCAATTCTATACTGGTCGGTGTTTTCAAATCCTATGAAACATATTTGTCAACCAACCCTTTGCTACTAGTAATAACTACTAGGGAAAAGAACAAATGTGCAAAACCACCAACCAGTATAGCATCAGGGACATTGGCATGCCACAGTACCAGGCTGAGCCCTACACTGCTTTGACTCTGATACCGAGGGTCACCTGGCGGCCAAATGTAGAGTGGCAGTGGCAATCGATAGATCCACATGTGAACACGTTTCTACTTGTATGTGTATATCTCATGATATCTACTGTAATTCATTTGATATGTGTATCTAATAGGTCATCTGTCAACGTATACAATGATATTCAACAAAAATATCAATATATGCATGCCCAATTCAACATTAATCCCTCCGTTCACGATTGTGTCTAAATTGTGTGTATGTTACTTCAATGCATCAAAAAATCCAGGCTGACCGCATGTTTCGGCCAAGGGGATGTGCTGTATCACATCATGAAAAAACAAATGAACACTGCATTCATTGGCGAAGACCAAACCATCAAATTTGATTGAAGGTTTTTGTCCAATCATCATGGATGCTGTTATCATCATCGTTCTAAGTTACATACATAGGTAAATTGGTAAATATCAGATTATTAGAACAGTGCTATTGGAAATATAATCATTACTATAAATAGGTCACGGTGCACCCAGCCCAGTGTTGGAAGATTGCTTCTTAAACCTCGTTGACCATCACGGGCATCAGCAATCCCAAGAATAAGCAAAAACCATCATAAATAATGCCACGCAACATCAAAAATCACCACCCACCACTGCTTTTCTTACTGCCAACCATTCTTCACCAGCGAAAAACAACGCCGAGGCAACAGGGCCGCGAGCTTTCTCACCTCGGTGGACCGGTGAATGGAGCACTTGGCGGCTGGCGATTTTTGGGGTCGCCAACTGTTTGAAATCATTTCTATAGCATTCCCAGCCCTTCCAGTTACCTTTATAGTAGGTAACCAACCCTAACAAGCAATGGTAGGAACCAGCTGGTTACCTACTATCCAGGCAACTGGAAGGGTAGGGATTTCTTGGAGATATGTTTGGTGTTGAAAATCTGTTTGCAGAAAAAAATGGGGACAACAAAACATGTTTGGTGGTACGTCATGGTTCTACTCAAGTGAAACTATGGTCCCAAGGCAAACAAAAACAAGGTTAAGTTGGTTTATTTGATTGGTTCTAGGACACATGTTGATGGCGTCTGGAGGTTCCTGGCAGTGGGTACCAGTACCAAAGCGGATTGGAGGAGTGAAGGTACGGGTTGATCAATGGTATAGCCACAATCACAATGGATCGAGGAAAATCCTGTGCTCATCCAGCTGGCTTGTAGACCGACAAACCGTCATCAAACATGATAAACTGTTCTGAACAACGTTGAACTACTACTTAACCGCTGCTAACAACTATAGTTAAGAAACCGATTGACCATTATCAACTACGAAAAACCACTACAAACCACTCTGAACCTCTACATGGGTGTTTCTCAAAATGGGGGTACCTACAAATCATCTAGTTTATTAACAATTTACAGGGGAAGACCAACCATGACTTTTGGAGATTCCCACTGGCTTGAGAAACCACCATATGGCTGTGGGTCAAAACCCTGTACCCGTGGTTCCCCAATCATTAACCAGTGTTTCCCTATGAATTTGTTGGTGAACTTATCCTTCAGTACTTGGTAGATTAAAACCTTGACCCATAGCCATATGAACCTCTACATATGGGTGTTTCTCAAAATAGGGGTACCCCCAAATCATCCCATATTAATCACTTATAGTAATAAACCCACTTATAGTAATAAATAACCAATTTGGGGGTCCCCTATGGCTTCAGCAACCACCATATGAACCTCTACGAATATCAACCATCAACCAGGCGCACCTCCATGCATCCGAGGCTCCCATGATCACAGAAGCCACTCGAAGACCTGAACACACCGCTGTGACCCAACCTGGTTGCCACCGAAATGAGATCCAAACTGGGGATTTGTTTGTAACCAGCGGTAACCAACTCTGATTCAGCAGATTTAACCGCCGCTCAATGAGATTTATGTGGCTAAAGGTGGTTAAAGGTGGTTAAATGTGGTGAAATGGCCTTTCATGGATCTCAACCACAAGTCTTCCAGGTAACTGCTGAAGTCAGCTGGAAATCCATACGCTTTGCAGGAAGTAAGTTCCAGCGGTTATTGCAAGCAGTTCGGCAGGCAACGAGACGGTGCACGTCCAACAGTTTGCCGTTTTAGGTTTCAAGTCTGGCAGAGAATGCTACAAGTAGAAGGTGCGGCCCCCTAGTTATAAGTTGTGTCATAAACCATTTGATTGTAGTATATTGTTGTTATATCTCCCATAACTGGCAGTTACCCTAGTTATAACCCAACTTGGCTAGGTAGGGGTACCACTCTGCACAGTGCCACTGCTACAGAAAAATCAGCCAACGTGGTCGTTGACGCATAATTTACCCAGGGTTGTGAACTAGTACAAATCAATGATGGTATTCCCTGGTATGTTCAGCAACTAATATTTGATGGTTTCTCAAAATATGGGACCCCAAATCACTGAATATTAGCCATGAATAGCACTAAACTATTCATTCTCTGGAGTCCGTTATTTTGACAAACCACCAAATAGTGGTATAACCATGTATAACCCCACTAAACCACAATAAATCTCAACTTTTTTGAGTCACCCATATTTTTCTTGGCATACTTCTCATTGATCCGATCCCTTCAGCTTTGAAGTCTCTCCCGGGGCGGAGGCCTTCCATGGTCTCTGCGTGACGAGCCATGTGCTCTTCAGAAGGGTCCTCGCACAGCACAACCACTGGACCCTTCCACACGTGGACCACTGGCCACTGGAAAGAACCACCCGGCTGACTGCAACTGGATGTGACTTACTATTGGTCTGAGGTTGTCAGATGTGCAAACATCATTGCAGTTTAAAACAGTTCATAGGCAATCACACGTATACGCAAACAATAATCATGAAACCAGCTCGTGGCCAAAAATCATGATCACAACTATGAATGTACTCTTGTAGCCCCAAAAAGGCAGCTTGGGTAGACATTCAGAACTGGCTTTGGATAGACTGCTTTAGCTATTCTAAAACAAATAGCCGTCAACACCTAAAGCCGTGGCACTAAAAGAAAAACACTCACACCAAAGAAACAACAGATTTTGGGATCTTCAGCAGGAATGCATCCAACTAGGTCTCACCTTCAGCAATGCTTTTGGCAAAAACCCCTGTAGAGAAAACGGTTGTTACATGTGTTGAGTTGTTTGTTGCTAGGTATCAGTACGACCTTGGGGCGGCCAATGTTCCACCAAAACGTCTTCGTAAAATGTCCTTTCCAAAGATATCCCATTCATAGCCCCCATCTTTGAGTCATCTTCACATCCACTTGTCCAGCGGATTCCAGTTCCAGAAACTGTTGCTTCCTTGCCATCAACCTAAGATGTTTTCAGTCTCTGCTGGTGCATGGTTTCTGGCATGGGCTCTTTGATGTTGAGACGAATGCCTGCAACATATCACTTTGGTCACAAGCACCCAACATTACCCAACATTGCTATTGATCGCCGATATAGGATGATACGCCTGGTAGATATATGTATGTAAAAATATATATATATATATATATATACATAGCATGAGCCCTCATCGTTGCTGCTGGTCGTGAATGGCAATTGGCATTGTGTTTGTTATGCTTGTTGCTTGCCACACACAAATGTATCAACTCAACATCTGGACTTTGAGGGTACTCTCTCACCCACAGAAGCGCAAACCTGCAGCACGGCAGAGGGCTCGTGCGAATGCCTCGGTAATCGCATGAAGTGAGCGTCCCGCTGTGAGTATTGTTGCCTAACGACAAGTTGGCCAATTAATTCTAGATACGATCTGCATATATGTCAATACGTACAAACATATTCATACAACAAACATCACCACAAGAAAACGCAAATCCCAAAATGCAAGCAAACAACAAACCCAACACACCAAACAAGCGACCATGAAACCCGGTAATCTATCTTTAGCGGCTTGTTTGGAGGAAAGGTCAATGAAGAACGGCCTCCTGGCTACAAAATTTCCCGTCTCAAGCTATATACATATTTTCTTCCTGATATGCAGCTATGAAAAACACTTGAACTGTGAGTGGTCACAAACCCTTGAAAGGTGGTCATATGTGGTCATTCTTGGCTGTGCACCATCAGTTTCTCAATACGTTCATGGTAGTTTCCAAATGTTTCCAAGTGACATACAAAACAAAAAACTCTTGAGCATTGTTGGGCTCAATCACTTGGAAACATGTAGCTTTGGAATAATCAAACCAGCATTAAGCCTTAATTAAGCTTTGGAATAATCCAAATACTTGGCATTAAGCTTTGGAATAATCAAACCACTCAATCACTTGGGTGGGCATGTTGGGATGTAGACAGTCTCGATCAGCCGCGTTAATCGCCACTGTTTAACCTTTGTGCCTGCCCCAACTCGTCCATGCCACGGTGCCAGCTGGTTTGAAGTATCATTTCTAATTCCTTACAGCATTGATTGTCATGTCAGAAAGCAAACAATGAGTTGCCTTATATCTTTGTCAAATGGATAACAAAGATGGCAAAAAAATGTCATGTTGGGTTACATCAACATCTTTTTGATATCTGTTCACTGATTCAAACTGCTGTCGCTTTGTAATCGGCGATGCCAATATGAATCGACAGCCCCCAGGGCTCCATGAGCACAGAGTTCATACACATCTTCTGGTGTTTCTCATTCCCTGACCGCAAAGTTGTTAATGATAGATCCATAAGAAACCATCACCCATTGTTCCAGCTCAACAGCTGAAAATTTGTTCTCAAGCAAACTGATCTCTCGTCATAAAACTATTAACTGATATGAATACATATGATATTCCGGCATGGTAGTAGCTGTAGCGTAGAGCAACCATCAGAATCGTCACACTGAGCGTGGCACCTTTCCGCCAAGGCATCTGAAGCGCTGCTCATGAGAGACACCATGCAGTCCCGATCGCCCTAAAGCCAAGGGATCAGCTGCTCACCCAAAAACAGGGCTGTGGAGAGCTGTGGATCTAGGTTGATTGAGAAGTGTTGGATGGTGTATGCTGACAAAATGGTATAAATGACATGTAGATAGAGTATTGTTATACACATATGTGCACATATATACACTGCACGGCTTTAAAAATCTGTAAATAAATGTGTAGATCCATTGGAATCAACATATATACCCCTCATGCCGTGCTAACAACACTGTTCCATCAAAAAGAAGAGCCAGGGTGTGATGAAAAGACCCTTGCTGCGGGAAAAATATTGAGCTGGTGCACTAGTGCATTGCCCAAGGAAGAAGTAGCATTACACTGATTGGATTCATCCAAGAATCGACCTTCGGAAACGCGGTGTGAAAAGCCATGGACTAATGGTGCTCACAAACATGCTGAAAGGGGTACGTAGATGGGGGACCTTATAAAATCACCATTGTGGAAAAAAAAAATGTGATGATTTGTGGATGCAGCGAGCCTCAAATCAAGGATGAAGCACATTGTCAGAAAAACGGAAACTTATCAGTCAGACTCTCAAGCTACGAGTACGACTGCAGTTCTGCTAAAGACATAGATCGATAGCATTTGCTACGAGTTCCTGGTGTTCAAGCTAAAAACTAGCACCTCGTTCTCTTCAGCACGTCAGTTTATCTGTTATAATTTCATGACGAACATTCAGTGGCTTGATTTCAATGTGGTTCTCTCGCAATCTTGTTTTGACTTTGCAAATATGTTTCAACTGTCCTAACATCAAGGCAGAGAGATCGTATTCTTCATCACAAGTTCTGATTTCAACATTCATGAATCTCATACGACATATCATACAAAAGCAGATTTCATTTACATATACATATTAAACAACCATCGTATCACAAACATATCTTGGTTTCTCAAAGGTGGAGTACCCCCTCACCAGCCATACAGTTGATTAACCATTTAAAACCATAAACCCACCATGTTTGAGGTTCCCAAAGTTCAAGAAACAATCATACATCAACCATTTAAAGTATTAAATGCTAAATTAAAGTTCAAGAAACACTCGCACATTAACCATTTATAGTACTAAACCAATCTAAACCAACCATCTTGGAGGGTCCCCAACTTTGAGAAACCACCCAACGTACCCAGGGTCCCCAGGATGTATAGATCTGATGCCCGGAACCCGGAACCGGCCCTTCGCCTGGTGCGTCAACAGCCAGGACCACTGACTGGGCCCGGAACGGTTTGGGCACCTGAGCGATGGTGGATCCGCACTTGGCAACTGAATCAACGTAACGGGTGGATCGAGGAACTATATGGTGGTTTCTCAAAATAGGGAACCCCAAAAATGGTTGGTTTATTACTATAAATGACTATTACTGGATAATTTGGGGGGTCCCCTATTTTGAGAAATTATCATGTAACTACTAGTTGATGGCCAGCTAGTAAGTAACTGAATCACTACTGTGGGTCAAGGTTTTAATCAATCAACTCATGGGGAAATTCTCCAACAATTTCATGAGGAAAACAATTAACTATATAGTCAATGATAGGGGAACCAAGGGTACAGGGTGAACTGACCTACAGCCTAGTAACTACTAGTTGATTGCCAGCTAGTAAGCTTTAGTAAGAAACTGGTGAATTTAGTTGCTGGATGTTGCTGGTGAATCTAATTGCTGGTGAATCTAAGCAACTACTCCGGCAGTAAGTACTTTGCAAACTAGAAAGCAACTGCTGAATCTTGGCTATATCAGTAACTAGCAACAATAATTCAAGGGCATAACCCGTAGACCGTAGACGGAACAAGTGGAATATAAAGCTCTACTGCTGAACCATGAGCCAAGCTGATTACATGCTGATGCAAAAAATGGTGAATCACAGTGGTGGTAGAGAATTGTAGTACTGTTGATAGTGGTTGATCATGACCAGCCAGATTTCACTAATGATAATTCTCAATGTCTGTACATGGTAGTGGGAGTAGCCACAAATTCCTCCTTTCCCGTCGTGATCACTGAAAATCGCTTGAGAAGGTCATGAACAAACCCACTGAGGTAACCGGGCTGGCATCCAACAAATTTGACCACTTCCATCTGATGTCGAAACTAAACATAGATACATAATCAATGCAAAGAACAAACACACATCAATATACATGAATTAATATTAATCAATACCCCCAAGCACGATACTCACTTGGACTACAACACAAGTATATGCAAATACATGATTATCACAATGTCTCTCTTCCTCTCTCTCTCTCTATGTGTGCTAGTGTGAATTTATGGATGAAAAAGAGAAAAACAAAGGCAATCTATGGACAAAACGAAAATACCAAACGACCCAAATAGTCTCACATATAGGTACACAAAGATATAGTAGGACACATTCACCCCAGTCAGCTTTTATTTTCTCCAGTTGCACACACCAAATCTTTGGGCGAGGCCGTGAGCTTTGGCAAGGACTGGCAAGTGAAACGAGTCACTGTGCTGAACCAGTTCTACCAGCAGGAACTCATTAGACCATTAGGTACCAAGGAACCAATTGCTACTAGTTGCCTTCATCACACGCCTCACGTTCTCAAGCACCAAAATTGTGGCGACGTTCTCAAGCTTCGCCGAAGCGTGGCGCATGGAGGGGTGAGCCACCCTGAACGGTGGGCAAAACGTGCAGCCAAATGGAGATACTACGGCCGCTTGGCCTCAGGACCAATCCATTTGCAGCAATTGAACGAGCTCGTTTCTTCATGGAATGGACGCCTAACGGGCTGAAAAGCGAAAATCATCGCATGGATCTTTGAAGGGGTCAGGAGCGTGACAATGAAGGCCGAGCACTGCTTCTCTGACTGGGCTGCCGCAATCACGTGAGAGCCTTCTCGTGGCACTTTCCAAAGACTTTCTTTGCTCACAAAACTGCATGAATTCCAGGTGTCGCGCGTACCACCATCTGCACATGAAGCTTGTCTGAGGGAGTGGGCGCCTGGCCATCGTCCTGCTGTTAGATGTCACTTTTGATGGCCGTCAGCACCATGTTCTTCTTGGACTTCATCTGAACTGCTGCACTCTTTCGGATCTCCACATTGGGAGCTTCCAGCTGCGCCTCAAAGGGGCGCCCCATGACGCAAGCAGGAGTTGGCAGTGGTTAACATTCGCAAAACTTTCCGGGCGTTTGGAGACATAGAGGCATACAATCTGTACATGCATGTGTAGACATAATATACTGTCCACATATACATTGAAATATGTATCGTTTCAAAGAGGGATCTCCAGAGATTGTTGGTCATCATGAACAGTTTTCCTATCTTTGTTCATTCGACAGGTTCAAGTAGTGAGCAACAGCTGGTGACAGTACCCTGAACTACATTTGGTGGCGTTGCCTCGTAAGTACCCCAGTCCCATGATGACAGCCAAACTTCAGGTGAAAGTTGGATTGTGACCTCACTGGTTCTTTGGGGGGCAAATCGATGAGTTCCATATGTCTGCAAACCCATGAGCCAGCATGAGTATGCATCAGTGCAAAATGAAGTTGGTATCCAAAATGCAGAACCATTTTATGCGTGATTTGTAACTATACTTTAGAAATATTTGGAGAAAGCATTCTCAATCATCCTCATCCTGAAGCTTCGGCGTTTCGGAGCTTCACAATTTCCAAAAAATACCAGGGCATCATCGCCCCAGCACATGGCTGCACCCACCCCCCAGCCTCCAAGTAACCAACCCATGCAGTGTACTGCGCATCATCTGCCACGGACTGCCGATACAAATGCTTCAGTGCCTTGGGAGCATCTCTCATGTGAGGCAAGCAGCAAGGTACCAGGATACCTGAGCACAGCCCAAGCAGCTGTTCAACTGATTTTCTTGCTTCCAATCGGTGAGTAGGTTTGGCCGCATTGAAAGTTGTAACTAGGACTGCGGCGAACGGCAAATGATGACACAGCGATAATAATTTCATCCTATTGACTATGGCCCTGTGGCTTTAATTGTGATAGTTTTTGCTCCCAGTCCATGTGATTTGATGGTCCCCCACAACTCAGTCATCCATCGAAGGCAGAATCTAAAGTCTGACCAAGGTTCACACACGAATGGATGGCAGCCTGGTGCAAGCGGCTTCGTTGAAACACCGAAACCACTCCCCAACCCGCCCCCACGATCAAACCAGCAGCGCGGTTCTTAGAAACAGTTTGATAGAACTTGCAATCTGGACATCTGGATTATACTCTGGTAAACTACAGAAATTTGACCGTCTATAACAGTTTGCCTCGGTTTACCTATTCAACTCATGCTATTCTTGGCTCCCAGATTACGAACTACCAAGGGGTAACATCATGACATCGGTCCATCTCGGGAGTCCCTGATTTCATGCCATGCATCGAGCTGCAACAGGTTGCCCTCAGAGAGTGCCCTACCGTGTTTGGCCTGGGTGGATTGGTACCTGTGCAGCGGTCCCATGGCTGCTTCTGATTGATGGCTTGACAACAACATATGATAAGCTTTACGAATGGTGCACTGCCAACCGTTGGTTGGTGAATGGTTGCTTCATGGTTTACGGATGGTTTGTGATAGTTGGTGATGGCGAACAACTTTTCTGGAAGGCACCTTGCTCTGGCCAAATAAGACAAAAACCAGGGTCAAAATACCATACATGGAGCTGCCGCAACCAATCTGCGTGTCAAATGATATTCGCATCATCCTCTTCATGTGCACGATGGCAACAGCCCACCAACCCATCAACCAGCTCGCCCAGCATCCAGCTACCAAGCAACTTCCGGAAGAGTTCCACGGCCCGCACGCTGAGATTTCCGCACAAATGGAGCCCAGCCAATACCGCCTTTGACCGACCTGCTTGCTCCAAAGAGGCCGCAACTGCTGACTCTGCAGTGGCATCCTGACACGCCATTGTGCATGGCACTGTGAAAGTTGAGGGATGCTTGATGTCGGATGATGTTGGATGATTTTGGATGATTTGGGATGATTTGGGATGATTTTGGATGATTTTGGATGATGTTGGATGATCTTGATGGCGAATATCCAACCAAGACCATACATTACCACTATGCTACTATGACCCCAGGAGTAAAGTCCCAACAATGTTCAACCAACAAACAAGCTTCGACATTGATTGACTCAAACAATGTGGCTCACTTCTTGGAGCCATCCCAAACCTATTCTACTTTGGACTAGATGATTATATAGATGGACCCCACCAAAACCCGTGGCCGAATACAAGTGCAAGCGCAGGAAACCAAGAACCAGGTATCCCCAAACTCCCCAATCCATTGAAGGTTTCGGGAGCGAAGCTGCAAAAAAACATGCCCAAAACTTGTCTGAAGCAAATGGAGCAGTCAAGCAAATCCTGCTGCAAATACCTGAGCGATGACAGGGCGTGAATGTGTGGAAATCACAGTGGAAAAATCGCCACATTAGGCTTTCATTGGCCATCTTTAAAAATGACCGCTAACTCAGGTAGCATTTCCAAAGAAGCCGCATGTGGGAATCACTTTCCAAGAATAGCACTTCGGGATACCACAACTGGCTGGTGGTTGAACCACCCCTCTGAAAAATATGGCAAGTCAAGCCACCAACCATTTGGCAATACATTTGGGAAACAATGTCAAAAAGAAACCAACTCGCAGTTGAACTTAGGGTTATCCCCTATGACCCACGATAATCCTCCATTAAAAAACAAGGTTGAAACCACCAACCAGAGTCAACCAGGAAAAATTGTCCGAGACATCTCCTGCAAAAGGATCTGTTGGCTCTGTCGAACAAATCTCATTGACTTCGACCGAATGAGAACTGGACAGACTTTTTGTGGGTCCCTTGTTGTTTTCCCCAGCAAGAGAAGGCCCCAGATCAATATTTCAGAATCGCTGATCATCTATATAAATCTAAGTCCCTTGTTGACTTCCCCATCGATATTCATTGTTGTGGTAGTGAACTACCTGGTAGTGGTAGTTAAATTATAGTGATCATAGTGATCAGTCATTAGGACCCCCCCAAACCACACAGGAGTGATCTGTTTCAGAAGTGATGAGCAGCAAATGTTCATCGTACCATTTGTTGAACAGCATCTTGTTGGACAAAGCCTGACTGGTCGGTGGTTAGTTGCCCCATCCAAAAAGCGCATCTTAAGTCAAGCAAAAGCCATCCCTAGACGTGGTTGAAACTAAGCTAAATATGTTGAAACCTCAACAAACGTCAATCAAATATGATGTTGCTTATTATTGGTTGTCAAATGCTATCATCTCAATCCTTAACCATAATCATTTGATATAATGTCAACGAATAATATCAACCAATGATAATTCACTTGAAAGAATGGATCAATATATCCCTCAGCCAAATATCAAGCATGTTTTTTCCTCATTTGAACCAACCAGCTGAATGTCATCCCAAGGTGCTCCACAGGAAGCCCAGCTTCCTTGTAATGCGGGATGCCTTCGGGTCCAATCCGATCCAGCGCGGAAACCGCGAGGTTCGGACGTCGAGTGGACATCAGCAGCGCCGTCAGGGACTTGCCGGAGCCTCGGCGGCGGAGAATCCATGGGTTAGGAGCCCTACTCGTGGTTGAGAAGTGCCCTAACGATGACAAGCTAGGTCTACCTATGGTCAGGAAGTGCCCTTTGCTTGGCGGCCTATGGACAACCCTACCGTTATTGGTTGTCAAGTGCCCTTTGCTTGTCAGCAGGTGGCATGCCAGTGGTGACCTGTGATTCATCCGGCAGCGCAGCAGCTGCCACAAAACACATTGGAGCCTGAAGGATGCAGAACAAAAAGCTGCTTGGTTCATGGTGGTTCTACTTGTTGGCAGCTTAGAGTATCTTCCCAGTTACGACCAGCCACGTTTCGAACCCCCGCCGAATCAACTGCGGTTGCTGCTTGGTTGGTCAACTGAGGCAGCCACACAAATCCAAGAAATGCCATTGATCCGAGTCTTGCAGAATCCTGGGCGATGGAAGTGCGTCAGCGCTGTGGCGACAGCGGCAAGCCATAGCTAGTGATCAAAGAAGGTGGTTGGTAACCCAACTCTTCCATTGACATATCAAAGTTATGTTCACATTGTTGGCGCTGTTTTCAAATGTTCATTGCCCACATGTTTTTATGTGTATTATCAGCGAATGTATAGGTACACCCTATAAGACCCCTGTGGAATTGGAGCAATTCAAAGAAAAATATCATCACTTGAACAAACGATCTCCCCCAAGACAGCCAAGTGGTTTCCTTAGTGGAGGATCCTTTTCCCATCAGTCCGGGCAAATATTGGCCTATTATAAAGGAGCCTCTTCTATCGTCTATGGGAAAAGGATCCACCACTAAGGTCTATTGGTCTAGTATGGCGGATCCTTTTCTGTTACATCACTTACCGTGTTGGTCTATGTTGGAATATGTTGCTCTACATCAACTTTTGCAACCCCTGCGCTGGAACAAACCACCAATATATTCCATGAAGGGCAAGATCGGCTGCTTCTGGTAGCATTGGAAAAGAACTTTTCATGTCGCATTAGGCTCCAACCTATCAGTGTTCACCAGCCAATGCTTAAATTTTGTCCATGCTTTGGCAGGTCTCGACGCCCCTTCCCAGTTGAACCTAAGACATAGCGCTGCAGTTGGGATGCTTTGCCTTTTGGAAAGCCATGCCAAACCAGCTACTCAAATGGCTGGGAGTTCTAAAATGGCCCCCTAGTTATGAGTTAGTAAGCCACTGAACTAAATCTAAATCTACCATTTGCCTGGTAGTTATCCTGGTATACCCCAACTTATCGCTGCTATAGCTGCTTAGGGGACCCTTGTATGCTTAACCCCTTCAAACTTCAACCCTTGAGGCCCCAGAAAAGCCAGGTTTCTGCGGACAAGACTGCTGGATTTCATCCAAAATGGCCAGTGATTCAGAAAGCTCCTGGGACACCAGGAGGGCTCGTCACTGGTTGACCCACCCTGGAGCTTACACATGCATTGTGCATGTTCATGTGCATCTATGATGATGTTGTGTGCATATACCGAAGCTCTCAAGAAAAGAAAACACTCTAAAGATTCACCCCCGTGAAAGAGTTCGCAGTAAGTGAGTGTGTCCAAATGCAGCAGTGTAATTTGCCCGCTCAAGACACGGTGTCACCGGAATGTGGCAGAAAAATGAAGAGTTGATCCTTTCTGCTGAAGAGTGTAAGTGATTTGGAGAGTTACCATCCTCAGGAAGCACCAATACCATCCGGTGCCTTTTCGCGCATTTGCTCAACCATTTCAGGGATCCACTTTGGGTTCCCGCTGATGTGACCGGGGCAAGGAGGCAGTGGAATGCCGGTCATCAATCATTCTATAAGGGACACTATAACCTGTCATGATCATCATTTCTGGTGGTAAGGAACCTCGAAATCAACCGTTATCAACCAGCATCCACCGTTACGAACAACATTCACCACCGTGCCTGCCCAGTCCTTGTGGAACGTCCTGGACCTGTGGAAGATGTGGAATTCCGGCTGCATCAATGTCTTCCAAGCAGTGGGCCTTTGACCTGCCGTTGCATCCTGCTGCTTGTGATGGTGGTTACTTGACTTAGGGTAGTTCCCTAGGGTAACTACCAGGGCAACCAGGGTAACCACTATTTTAGTACGTTAACGGGTTAACTGTTGGTTAACTACCAGGAGCAGTACATTCCAAATGTCACAAGAACCATTACACCCGGCATACTCACTACCAGTTGTGGTAGATATAATCGTAGTCAGCAGGCGAATCTGAACCAACTTATGATTGCAATGGTTACATGGGTTGTTTGCGGCAATTGTAAATTGTAATCCAGCATGTAAGTTATCAGAAACGTTATCTACTGCAAGAGTAAAAAGTAAGCAATACGCATGGGTCATTGCGTTTGTTGCTACTCGTTCAGATTGAGTATATAGTAACTGATACAAAAACAGTATTCTGGAACAGAAGCATAGAACATGATCTATCTCCTGTAAATATGACGAAGTACAAAGCAACATGTACCGCAATGTCAAAACATACAATACAAATGTTCGACTCGCTACTTCAGGCACCAGTCACCCAACAATATAACCAGCTACCCACCCACAGATCGACCAACCAGCGTTGGTACAGTACATTCATAGGATTTGGACATGCGAAAATGTCTAGGTAAGTGGCTTATTTACCATGATTTATGGTGATTTCCCCGTATTTTCTCGGTAAACCAATTGGTTGTTGTACCCCTACTGGTTGGTGGTTGAGCCACCAGAACAATAGGCGCATGTCAAGCAACCAGCCAACCATAGCTACTACGTAGTACATTCGCGGAAAATTAAACATGCCAATCAAACCACCATCAGCGGTAGTTGTTTAACCATCATTGCCGGTTCTTGCCCCCTATTTACCACCACCATCCCCCCTATTATTAACCACTATCTCTCTATGAACTGTGATTATTCCCAGGTCTGGAACCCATGTGCCTAAAAAGAACGTCAATCAAACCACCAACAGCGGTAGTTCTTTAACCATTATTGTTGCTTCTTATCCCCTATCACTAACCATTAGTAATTGATGCTTACAACCCCTACAAAAACCTTACAGAACTATGTTTGTTTCCTGTAGCTGCGAGCCAGGACACTCTCTGAGTTTTTCGCCTCCGCTTCCTCCTCGAAGAAGCGCTCAATCAGCTGATTTTCATGTTCGCCTCGCCCCGGTCTTCCCAAACAAATGATGGACAAATGGATGGATAGATGGATGGATTTCTGTGTATCTATAAGTATCTCTATAGATGCACATGCAATGACAAAAAACGTGAAGGTGTATCCTCAGGCATGTGTACAAACGTCTCGGAATTTGTGTGAGGGTATGACAATGCATTGAAGAAAACATGTACATGCAGTCATGCAGAAATCTGTTTACATAAATGTGAACTGATTCAATAATACCAGTATGCACAATTCCACAAATAAAACATGTACATGTATACATATACAGTATATATAAATGTGCAAAATCCCAATCTCATACATATCATAGGCAGCTATGTTAATAGAAACTTGACACCATAAAATAATCGATGGATCAATCAACAATCCGTTAAGATAAAGTAAACAATGAATAGCTAGCTCATTGTGTGCCTATTCGTAATCATTCGTTTAGCCAGAATAAATTTACTATGGTAACTACCATCAAACCGCCATCAACAAACCACTGGAATAACCACCATTGAACCATCATCATCCACGATTCCTACAGCCATGATGGAGCATTATCATCCACCAGTCGAATAATCAAAACAACATTATCAATCGTGGTTGTTCACCATCACACTGCTACAGTCCGCTGCCATTCACCATCATCAAACCATCCTATAACAACAATACAGCCATCATTCCCCTTCAATAAATCAGCTTTGCAGTCATCATTCACCATCACTACACCATTCACCAATTAGGTGAAAGCAATCACCTCAGAACCATGGTGGTCTGTTTCCGCCATCAATTCCCCAGCACCATCCATCAGAACTAGACAACCTTAAAACCATCACGAGTCACCATCATTGGCCCATCACGGGGTCTTCCCCACGGGGTCGCCATCGCCAGCCCCTGCAGCCCTGCACTCGGCGCCTCGGTGATATCGATCCGCCAGCGACGCGATGCGCGGGCGCCGCGCCAGCGCCTGGCCGCAGCAGGGGCAGCGCTGGGCCGCGGTGGCCGCCAGTTCTTGGGCCGCCAGGGCCTGCGACGAGAGACTGCCGTGGCAGCTGGTGGGTTGGTGGGTGGATGGTGAAACTGGGGGTGATTGGGGTGGGTTAATGGTGGTTCATGATATTTAATGGTGGTTGATGATGGTTAGTGGTGATTAATGGTGGTTCATGGTGGATAGGCTGAGGTTAGTTGATGGTAAATTGATGATAGTGAATTGATGGTTCAACTAGGGTTGATCTTGGTGGTTTATGGTGGTTAATGATGGTGATGGTAAACTGATCCGGGTGGTCATTAATGGTAGATAGTTTCATTGATAGTAAATAGGTGATGGTGATTGATGAGGGTTGATGATGATGGCAAATTCATGTTTTGCTGGTTTGATTGGTTTTTGATGGTGAGTTGATTATTGATTGTTGATGATATCAATTCATGCGGTTCATTTGATGGTTGATGATGGTTTCTGGCTCATGATATGTGTATACCAAAATTTACATCATGGATATCTGTTTTACATTCGCCATATGCACTAATCTAATGAATGAACAATTGTATCTGTTATACGCAATGCATGTACGTATGGTCTCCAACAAACATATGTATTTTCGTGTCTGCACCGTATCTATTTGCAGCTGTGTATGTATGAGATGTATGAGGGTTCCGATGTAAATACACATATTTTTGGGCGCATGTATCCACAGCACGGGCATATGGTAAATACTGTATACAGCACATTGTATGCTCACGCACCAACATACACAAGCCCGAACAATTCAATTGACTGTGCTTCGAGGACTTGTTGATATGACCAGCAACATAAAAACACAATAAGTAAAGTTTCTGCCACATCGAAAAGGATGCGGTTGATGGTATTGGTTCGATGGTGTTTCATGTCGACGTCTACATGGTAATTTCTTGTTTAAGTGTGCGGGACTTCCACGGTTTTATGATGGCGGTGGTCCAATAGCCACATCTTCTGTGGTCTCCCAACGTTGTTGTGATTATTGCTGTCTGGCGTATAGCACTCAACAACTGGCTCTCCAATGAAGGTTGTTATATAACTGATTTCTGCTGATCAACCATAACCTTGTAGTCCATGGCGGGCGATATCTAAAGTAGTGATTGGAAGTTGTTATAGTTGTTAGCAGGTTATTGCTATTGTGGGCATCCATATTCCCCTGCCAGAGTTAATATTCAGTATTGCCCCCCGACATTGAACATCTTAGGATATCAATGCCACAAATATAAAGTCTGCTGACTACTGATAAAGATTGTCAACACTACTGGTTATCCAAAGTTTTAACACACTCGTCAGTTATAGATTGGCAATCACTAGTTGACAGCAATATTGTTTAAATAAACGTGATCAATACCCTTGAACCAAAAATATTGCTAGTGATCATTGGTCCAAAGATCGATGATCAGCACTTTTGTTCAGAATCAGATTGCTTGACAACTTCTAGGTTAACTCATCTTGCTAAGTATCATTGGACTGGTTGATGAGAACATCTCCCCGCAACCCATGTTTTAACCACCAATTCTCGGGGTTTCCGGACGATTCTCTCATCAACCGCTTCTGGGAAACCATTGTCAACCACCCAGATATGGATGATGGTACAGTTTTCACAGCTGGCGGCAAGCCTCCAGCCGTGGACTCCAGTGTGCACACCTGGATGGTCTCAGGGAGCCATCGAGCATTACCAATGGCTGGATAAGGGTTGCTGGTAAAAGGAGATAGCAACAAACACACGTAGAACACAGCTAGGATTCCAGGCTGCTTTCGTGCGTGATTAATCTATCCAAATCCATTCGACTATAATTATGCGGTACCCGAGCAGATCGTCCGCTTGGGAGTACTACTTTGAACGGGCTGGAATCAGTGTGACAAGAACGACTAGCTCCAATATTTAGAACCCGTATCAAACAAACTGTTCGGGTCGTTTGAGCCAGCCTAATGTTATCCATCTTCGGTCTTCCTTATTGGACATTGTTAACCCTTTCTAGCGATCCAAATGAACGATTATTTGCCGTTGTCAGTCATCATTATCTACTCCAATTTGTTGGCTTTGTAAACCTTTACAAACCAAAAACACTATCGAACATTGGAAATAAACATAGCCAATGGGACCACTAGAGAATCATCATCCATTTCAAACGAGTACCCATCAGAAAGAAACAAATTCATTAAACATCAAAAAACATAATCCTGCATTGCTGCCTTTCTGTTGAAGGATAAACTATGGTTGAACCATCTATTAAACATCATTACCAGTACCACTATCAACATCTACCAAGCACTATGTTTCTCACAATATATCACCAGTGACGACCACCAGAAAACACTAGTAACAGGACAATATGATTTACCATTAATCACTATGAGCATCTATGAGCCACAATTCATCACCATTAGCCACCACTACGAATCACTAATATCACAGAGTGAGCATATAGACTCATTTTACCATATGAGTATAGACTAGTAAAGAGCACTCAGTATAGATACCATAATAACTAACCACTAGGCATCACAAGTAGTCTACTGAGCACATAGACTCACCGGTTTGGCCCGGGCGCGTGGGATGCAGCGCCGCATATTGCGCGGCACTGCGGTGGCTGCGGCTGCGCGCGGCCACATTGGCGGCAGGACCGAAGGACAAGATGCGCTCCACCACGGCATCCTAAGGCGACCCACGGCAGAGATGGATGATGTGCACCTGTAGCAACGGCTTAATGATAGGGGTTGAAGCAAATGGCTTCAGGAAGCGCTTCATTATGGCTGAAGAACCAGCAATAATAGGGAAATATAGCGGTTAAATATGGTTAATATATGGTTTTATTGGCGAATATATGGTCAGTATTGGTTGATATGTGGGGTTAATGGTGGCTAAATGATAGAGGCTAAATAAATAAGGTTTAGAATGGCTACCAGTAATAATAGATCAATGATTGGTTGATAATGAGGAATAATTCTTAATTCGTAGCAATGGGTTGATAACGTAGAGTCAGTAATGGTTTACTGTCGATTTTGGTGAAGCATGCTGAGCGACGAGAATAGACCATGAATACCCACCATCTTGAATCGTCACATCACCAAGCATGCATTCATGCTAATACCGTCACAAACCATCATTGATCACCATCTTAAACGGTTCTCGGCCAATATCAACCACTTCAAGGACTGTGGAGCGCATACCCATATCAATCCCATGCAATGAACATTTACTACCCACACAGTCACTATATAAAAACGACATATAAACCAGGCAATGCAAAACCATCCTCATATTCGCACCATGATCAAGACAAAAGAAACCATTAAAAAAACGAGAATTCATCACCAAGATCGGTTGCTCTAACGACTCTAATGAATGTTTCTCAAAATGAAAACCCCCAAAATCATCCAATATGAGCCATTCATAGCAATAAACCACACATTTTGGGGCTCCCCTATGGCTTGAGACACCACCAGAAACCTTTCCACGCACCGCCGCACCGCCACGCCACGGAGGCGGGGCACCCGGAGGCGCCCGCAGCCAACATCAACGGGGTGCAGTCGTGACGCCGCGAACGGCGCTTCAGCAGAGCCAAGGCGTGACTGCCTGGGAGGCGAGGATGGGAGCTATGAGGCGATCCCGGTTGGGGGTTCAGGATGGTAGGTATAGATGGTATTATATACCATATTGGGGGTTGATTGATGAATAGTTATAGATCATAACCTCACTATATGGGGGTTGATAGATGGTAAATAGCATCATGATAGTGGGGGTTGATTGATGAAGCACTATAGATGGTTCATGATGGTAGTTGTAGTGGAGGATGGTTACGAATAGCATAGTGGAGGCTAAGAGGGGTTCATGATTCGTAGTTAAAACCATATAGAGGATAAAATGGTATTGATAGATGGTAATTATACCATAGTGGTATTTATAGATGGTACCCTAAGTGGAGGCTAAGAGGATGGTATTTATATAGATGGTAATTATACCATAGTGGTTGCTAAGAGAGATGGATGGTTACTAATAGCAACCACTATAGCTCCATGATGGTGAGATATAGTGAGGATGATGGTTATCAATCCCCATGCTCTAGTGTTCATGATAGTGGGGGTCGATTGATGATGGATGATGGGTGGAATCCAAGGATGGTAGGCATTGATAATGGATGACATTGGTGGTTTGAATGCTCAGGGTGGATAAGGGTTGATGATGGTAGTTAAGGGTTGGTGATGAGGATGAAAATGGTAGTTATAGTGGAGGCTAGTGGGGGTTAATTGATGATGATGGATGAGGATTGCTAATAGGGATTGATTATGGTGATTGTGATGATGATGATGCTCTATAAGGATCTATAGTGAAAAGTGATGCTTGTTTGTGTTCAATGGATTTATAAGGTAAACACTAGTGGTTCACACCGGTGAATTTGATCACGGTGGCAGAAAGATGATGCTTTAATGGTTGCTAATAGGGGATGATAATTGATGGCAACGGTTTGCCATGATTTATATTGGTTCAATATGGGCTGATACTACTGTAGGACATTGACGCTGAACATAGGGTCAATAACGATTGTATAATAGTTGTTAATACTGGTGATCAATAAAGGCTTCTACCAATGGATCATAATGGCATTTATAAGCGTCAGTGAGGGTACAATCATTGACAATGGTCGTTTCATGAGCTGCCCTTGGGTTGAGGAACGATGGGAAGTAGCAGAACTACCAGCTGTGGTTAATACAGCTACAGGTTATTCGGTGGCTTTATCAACCAACAGTTTTAACTGGGATTGACTGATAGTAGCTAAGGGTGATATGATTTGCATGATTTATTTATCCACCAACTTTTTATGGGCAGTTGTTTATGATGTTAGTTTATCAAATCTATCGTTGTATTTACCGATAATCAAAGAAAGCTAATAATCAGTATCATGGCTTCACCTAATACATCATTGTCATTTAGTAATATCACCAACAGTTAAATCATATTAGGTCTCAGATGATTGGTATGCCATCGTATCTCCATGTGTCAAGGAATTATCATCATTCATTGTTGCTATACATACAATTTTCCTGGCAATACGTACTGGATCAACAATCAATCATAGGCGTATTCCTGACAAGCAAATGAATCATCAAAATGAAAAAAGTATCGGATCCCTCAGGCATCTCTATTCCAGGTGTTGACCACATTTGTGACTTTGTATTTTGGACCATTGAAGCAAATATTAGCCGTCAAAGTAACCATGACCAGTACAGCATTACCACTATGATCACCCTTACACGGTGAGGGCAGTAGAATCGTCGCATCATCAGTGAGGTTAGCCACATAATATAATCAATCATTGTGGCCACCATGCAAGTTAGATCTATTAGTTTAGTTTACCAAAAGTGGTTGGCATCCTTGGTAGGGATGAGCCTGTATTATACAATCTCTGTGGCCTCACTATTGCTTGTTCTCCCAGCAAAAGTCAGTAAATCAACCGTACAAGTTGGAGCCCACAAACGTTATAAGCTACTTAATAAGCAATTTAGCTCTAGTTACATCTACCATAACTGGTAGTTACCATAGTTACAACCTTGTATCAATATCCCAATGCATAAGTTAATTGTCATCCCTATGATTGATGTGTTTTTTTCACATATGCTGAGCTTCATGTATATACCATGACATAATCTCTATGTACATTACCCACATTCCTTTCAATTGGTCATACATTGGCATGTGTTTTTGTTTAGTCATCACTAATCACAAACCATATCAACCATATTATAAGCCGTATTGTCAACCAAAAAAAAACATAGTATCAACATGTATCTACTAGTTCAGTAAATGTTATAAGCCGATCCTTGGTCAACCAACCACTTAATATCAATCATTAGTTAACATCCTGGCTTACTGCCCATATTCTCAACCACAATTAACCATAATATCTTGGTCAATCATCACCCAGCAACAACATTACCATGATCAACCCTACAATTCCACGATCAACCATATCATCATAAACTATCCAAACATTTCCCCAAGAGACAAAAAACACAACAAACAAAATTAAAAAACTGAAAGCATCTGACACAAATCAAACCAGGCAAGGTCAGCAGTGCAAAATCAAAGAAAAAACAACTCCTTCATGATCAGGTTTATGGACCAAGATCAGCTGCCAGTCTGCAGTTCCCAGCCAGGTGCTATTCAGCAGCTCCAGCGCCAACGCTTCATCCCCTCTCTGAAGCGCCCGCAGCAGCTCGCCGCCGTCCGGGGTCACCGCCTGAGGCTGCCATGGAGATGCCGTGGGTGGGAGCTGAACCCACTCAAAAGTGGTGAATTTTCATGGGCAAAGTAGCGAAAATTGTGAATTTTGATGGGAAATGGTAGAAAGGCAACATGTTTTCATAGACAATTCAAGGAGAAATGTCGTTTTGAAGAGGGAAATCAACATTTTAATAATTGGAAACAATGCCATTTTGGAATCATATCAAAGTATTGGCGGTGCAACCTTCAACACAACAAGTGTGGCCTTGCTCAAGTACCATTGTCGTTAACCTTCATCTTCGCATCCCACCACAAATCATGGCGTCGACCAAGCCACAGGCTGCGCAACGAACAGCTCCACCGTCCAGGCACTGAAGGTAGCAAGCACCAAACAGCAAAGACGCCACCCAGCAGCACGGTTGGGGAAGGTCATCATGGTGCTCGGCATGATAGCAGCCATGCATGGAGCTTTTCTTGGGAGAAGTGTTGATAGTGGGTAAGATTGGCTAGTAGCGGCTAGTAGTTGTTTTGGATCCATGAGGGTTAATAAATGTCTAGAGTGTAGTGTTCTTTATCATTCTTTGTCTGATGAGTTAACGAGACCAAATGCATTTTCACTTTCAAATGCTCTTCTGTGACCTGCATGCATCGATGTCAGACTTCCATGTTCCGCAGCCATCCATGACAGTTCTTGAGTTCTTCGGCTTGAAAGGCGGCAAGGCCTGTGAATCAGGTTCTACCGTTGCTTCAGCGCGATCATCATAGTGGCTGGAAACAATCTTGGGTACCGTTCAACAATGGCTAAGAAGCACTCCGCAAGTAGATGGTTCTGATCCATCCGAATAAATTGGACCAACCAACAGATTATCTCGCCATGCGATTGTTGGTGAGGCGTCTCCAAGCACAGCGCAAAAATGACCAGCTTCCTATGCCCCAGCTGATAGAAGGTCACCCCATGCAGTAGCCACGTCTTCTGCTTCTGTCACTAGTCTTTTGGACCTGTGGCTAGGTCGATCACTCAGGCTTCTCCAACAGTGGATGGTGATGCTAATTAGTTTGATGATGATGATGATGATGATGATGATGATGATGATGATGATGAACATGATATTCCCCAACAGACTAGCGAGTAGACCAATGTACAATAAACATCACTAGTGAACCAACTTCACCAAGATGTGATCTGAGATCTAAGGTTGATGGATCCAACATCATGAAAGCTGCTACTAGGTCCAACCCTTGATCCAACAAACCCAATGTGCACTGAGCTTCCCGGCGGCGAATGCATGCCATCCTGGGTCCCCATCTGGTCACTTTCGACCCCCAGAAACGCGGACTACCAGGGCAGTTGGACATTATTGTGCTGATGTGGGAAACATCATATGTGTGTTTTTTTTCAGTGGAAAAAAACATGGACTTCATTGGATTTCACCAAAAACATATGAAAACAACACATGGATTGCTCTTGATTGAATGAACATGAGTGAAAAATCCAATGCAAGTCCTGCAGTACGGTTTCTTGAAAGAATTCAGTGGAAGAGTTGTGGCGGGCCCGCAAACTTGGTAACATAAAATGTTGGAAGATCTTGATGCCTGAAGCATATCCACACAAGGAGATATCACAATCAAATCACAATAGTGGTATCTGATGAGTATCACAATGATTAAACAATCAATTCTCAAGGAGATATTCCATGAGAATTTCAATCATACTTGCCAAATCAAAAACAACAGAAACACCATCACTTGACACAAATTGAACCCCTCCGTTCTTTGGGTGGACCCCCCGTTATCGTTTACAAACTCCTTGAGAGCAGCACCGAAAGGCAACATGTACTGCCTAGCATTCGTCTCTCAGGAAAAAACACATCAGGGAGTTCCAAAGGGATTGCTTTTGATGCAGTAGAATGAGTCTTGGCATTGCAACCCTTGAAACAAAATTGTAATTTTCAGGTATATCAAAACATCCTTGAAGCTGTTATAGTTTCAGGTTTCATATACCTTGAAACATTTCATTTCTACCGGATCTCCTTGGTATATCAACACATCTGCAGATCCGGCTGCCGCCTAGGCATCCCCCATTGACCAAGACCAGGTTGTGGTGTTCTGCGACCAGGTTTCGCCAGGGAGAGGAGTCGGAGCCTGGCATCCAACGATGATCCAAGGTGTGTCTAGACATGGTATACGCGGCCAAATATTGGTGGTTTCTCAAGCCATAGGGGTACCCCAAAGTCATGGTTGGTTTATTATCAAAATTGACTATCAATGGATGATGGTTGCTTTACTACTGTAAATGGATTATAAAGGGTGATTTGGGGGTACCCCTATGTTGAGAAACCACCTAAATATTGGTGGATTTCCGATGGATTTCCGATGGATTTCCGATGGACTTCCCATGGATTTCCAACGGAATGCAGCAGTCATGTCCCAATTCTGTCTGACCCCAATTGATCAGTGTCAAACATGACTAGCCACTGTCATTCATATTCATCAACCACTGTTGAACATCAAGAAACATCATTTTAACAATGATTTCCGACCACCAACCGCTTCAAGCGAAGAAAATATTCAGTGACCATCATCACGTACAACTGACAAGCTACTAAGCGTCATTGTCAATCACCGTTAAACACTATCACTTTCAGCACATTGATGTTTCACACTAATCACCGATAAACACCCACCTAACCACATCAATATTTGATTATCACTAACCAGCAATCATGAACCGGTGGCCACCCACACAAACCCCCCTGAGCCAACCGCCATTTACCATGATCAGGAGTTCTTTCTAATTCGTAGTCATTGGCTATTACAACCATGATTGGTCACCAATCATAATTCATGATTGATTCTCATTAATCATAAATCATGATGCATGTTCATTCTTATCAATTAAGCATCAATAAAACCATCCATATAACAATCCCAACAAATCATGAACCATCAATGACATCATTAAAAACACTACTCAATCATTAAACCAGCTCCAACCGACTCTAATCAACTAAACCCAACTACAAACATCAATCATCAACCATCAAACATCAACTCTAAGCATCACTCAACACACTGAACTCACCAAACTCCCTGAAGCATCAACTCAACTCAAATCAACTGAACTGAACTCAACCACCGTTGGCGATGCTTGTCCCATCAACGTCACGTGTCGCTTGAGTCGACGTTGCGCGCGCCTTGGAGACGACCTCCGGCGACGGCGTGCGCAGCGGCGAGGCGCCACGGAAGGCGCGAGACCTGGGAGAGCGGTTGGAGGAGCTTCGACAGTCGTTGCGGTTGGTGCTACAGCCACAGCTGGTGCAACGTTGCGGTTGTTCGCATGAAACGACCAAATGGGGCATCAACAATAGCGGTTGGTGCTTGAACCACCCATGGTTAACTAATCAGTGGTTTTTAATAATGGTTGCATGTGGTAATTATGGTATGATCATTACTGGTTGGTGCTTGAACCACCCATGGTTAACTAATTAGTGGTTTTTAATAATGGTTGCATGTGGTAATTATGGTATGATCATTACTGGTTGGTGCTTGAACCACCCATGGTTAACTAATTAGTGGTTTTTAATAATGGTTGCATGTGCTAATTATGGGATGATCATTACTGGTTGGTGCTTGAACCACCCATGGTTAACTAATTAGTGGTTTTTAATAATGGTTGCATGTGGTAATTATGGTATGATCATTACTGGTTGGTGCTTGAACCACCCATGGTTAACTAATTAGTGGTTTTTAATAATGGTTGCATGTGGTAATTATGGTATGATCATTACTGGTTGGTGCTTGAACCACCCATGGTTAACTAATTAGTGGTTTTTAATAATGGTTGCATGTGGTAATTATGGTATGATCATTACTGGTTGGTGCTTGAACCACCCATGGTTAACTAATTAGTGGTTTTTAATAATGGTTGCATGTGGTAATTATGGTATGATCATTACTGGTTGGTGCTTGAACCACCCATGGTTAACTAATTAGTGGTTTTTAATAATGGTTGCATGTGGTAATTATGGTATGATCATTACTGGTTGGTGCTTGAACCACCCATGGTTAACTAATTAGTGGTTTTTAATAATGGTTGCATGTGGTAATTATGGTATGATCATTACTGGTTGGTGCTTGAACCACCCATGGTTAACTAATTAGTGGTTTTTAATAATGGTTGCATGTGGTAATTATGGTATGATCATTACTGGTTGGTGCTTGAACCACCCATGGTTAACTAATTAGTGGTTTTTAATAATGGTTGCATGTGGTAATTATGGTATGATCATTACTGGTTGGTGCTTGAACCACCCATGGTTAACTAATTAGTGGTTTTTAATAATGGTTGCATGTGGTAATTATGGTATGATCATTACTGGTTGGTGCTTGAACCACCCATGGTTAACTAATTAGTGGTTTTTAATAATGGTTGCATGTGGTAATTATGGTATGATCATTACTGGTTGGTGCTTGAACCACCCATGGTTAACTAATTAGTGGTTTTTAATAATGGTTGCATGTGGTAATTATGGTATGATCATTACTGGTTGGTGCTTGAACCACCCATGGTTAACTAATTAGTGGTTTTTAATAATGGTTGCATGTGGTAATTATGGTATGATCATTACTGGTTGGTGCTTGAACCACCCATGGTTAACTAATTAGTGGTTTTTAATAATGGTTGCATGTGGTAATTATGGTATGATCATTACTGGTTGGTGCTTGAACCACCCATGGTTAACTAATTAGTGGTTTTTAATAATGGTTGCATGTGGTAATTATGGTATGATCATTACTGGTTGGTGCTTGAACCACCCATGGTTAACTAATTAGTGGTTTTTAATAATGGTTGCATGTGGTAATTATGGTATGATCATTACTGGTTGGTGCTTGAACCACCCATGGTTAACTAATTAGTGGTTTTTAATAATGGTTGCATGTGGTAATTATGGTATGATCATTACTGGTTGGTGCTTGAACCACCCATGGTTAACTAATTAGTGGTTTTTAATAATGGTTGCATGTGGTAATTATGGTATGATCATTACTGGTTGGTGCTTGAACCACCCATGGTTAACTAATTAGTGGTTTTTAATAATGGTTGCATGTGGTAATTATGGTATGATCATTACTGGTTGGTGCTTGAACCACCCATGGTTAACTAATTAGTGGTTTTTAATAATGGTTGCATGTGGTAATTATGGTATGATCATTACTGGTTGGTGCTTGAACCACCCATGGTTAACTAATTAGTGGTTTTTAATAATGGTTGCATGTGGTAATTATGGTATGATCATTACTGGTTGGTGCTTGAACCACCCATGGTTAACTAATTAGTGGTTTTTAATAATGGTTGCATGTGGTAATTATGGTATGATCATTACTGGTTGGTGCTTGAACCACCCATGGTTAACTAATTAGTGGTTTTTAATAATGGTTGCATGTGGTAATTATGGTATGATCATTACTGGTTGGTGCTTGAACCACCCATGGTTAACTAATTAGTGGTTTTTAATAATGGTTGCATGTGGTAATTATGGTATGATCATTACTGGTTGGTGCTTGAACCACCCATGGTTAACTAATTAGTGGTTTTTAATAATGGTTGCATGTGGTAATTATGGTATGATCATTACTGGTTGGTGCTTGAACCACCCATGGTTAACTAATTAGTGGTTTTTAATAATGGTTGCATGTGGTAATTATGGTATGATCATTACTGGTTGGTGGTTGAAACACCCATGGGAAAATATGAATCAACCAACCAACTGTTAATAATTAATAGGGAAAATCAAAAATGTTTGAAACCACCAGCCAGTATAGGTCTTTTATTGGACTTAGGTGTTAAGAATATTTCCAGAGATTCATAGACATTAATCTTTTCTTAGTACAGGATTAACCTTCTAGTATAGGATTCAAAAAGGGTTTTGCAGGTCAAGTCGAAGGTTCATGTCCATGTCTATGAATTACATATGCTTAAGAAAGTGAATAACGGTGGAAAGAGGGGATCAAGGGTCCCGGTGCTTGAACCACCCATGGTTAACTAATTAGTGGTTTTTAATAATGGTTGCATGTGGTAATTATGGTATGATCATTACTGGTTGGTGGTTGAACCACTCCTATGAAAATATGAATCAACCAACCAACTGTTAATAATTAATAGGGAAAATCAAAAATGTTTGAAACCACCAGCCAGTATAGGTCTTTTATTGGACTTAGGTGTTAAGAATATTTCCAGAGATTCATAGACATTAATCTTTTCTTAGTACAGGATTAACCTTCTAGTATAGGATTCAAAAAGGGTTTTGCAGGTCAAGTCGAAGGTTCATGTCCATGTCTATGAATTACATATGCTTAAGAAAGTG
>VSDK01021031.1:710138-775652 GCA_009767595.1 Symbiodinium kawagutii
AAAGAGTGGATCAAGGGTCCCATCACGAGGGAGTGAAGAGTTATGGTTTTGAACTGGCCATTTATAGGATTCATCTAAGATCTAAGGTTTCAATTTAACCGAGAAAAATCAGCCAATACAAAGAAACTTACCAAACAAAAACCCCATGATATGGAATTCAAGGGGTTATCTATATAGGGCTCTATTGTAAGGGTCAAAACAGTAAGGAAGTTTAAATCCTATGGTAATGCTACCATCTTTCAACCATAGTTTGTTAAACCATATTAGACTCTTTTTGAAAACCATATTTGGTCAAAATCCAGGGTATGTTTTTTCCAGTGTTCAAAAAAGTGTGTTTTTTAACATGGTGAATATGTTGATTGCTTCATTCCCATATACCTCTTGTCCCTTCCCCCAAGGCCCCCAACGGACACCGCGTCGACGGTGTTTCCTGAGCATGTTGAGCTGCGCCAAGTTAGTGTCCATTTGCAGCAGAAATGCATTAGAATCAATGTATGTACAGTATGTGCAATGAATGGATACGTATTTACAAGCTGGCATACGTTTTTGTATCTGTATATATCTAGTCAAGATTCGTATATATGCATAAATTGATATGTACATAAATAAATATATATATGCATATAAATATACATATGTATTTGAGTGTCCAAACACACATGCACACGTGGCTTGACAATAGCAAATCCAACAATAAAAAATCCAAACAAAACATATCCATAGCTATATACATCAACTACCATCGAGGGCCTTTATTCAGCAAAAAGAATATATCCAGCTCTAATCACAAACGCTCTCAGAAATTGGCAATTCTTTCTCTCTGTGGACAATATTCTGAAATGCTTGGAGCATCCATCATACTATAACAATTCATTCTGGGCATTCCTTTTGCTAATTGTTCTTCATTCACAATTTTTCCAACATCAAGTACCAACCACTCATTATCCACCACCGCAAAGAACATCATTTGCCATCATATAAATAACAATTCCAAACCATTGACCAGGCAATCCGCCATCATTTGAATTATCATTTGGTTTCTACCATCGATCAACTATCATCCATGAACTATCATTAACCACCAGAATTTGCCACTACCAGTCATTGTCCTGGTAGATAACTTTACATTTTAATCCTCATTAAGGTTCAGTAAATCAACCATTGCCAACCACTGACCAGATATTTAATTGACCACCATTTAAACCGCCATTCACCATTCCTAGCAGTTCGACCCGTCCGAAGTCCCACTGGTCCCATGAAGCTGAGTCCAGGTCCGTTCTCAGGCTAGGCACAACATCCGCCTCCAAAAGCGGACGCTTCGACCATGTTGGCGGCTGCCGGGGTAGGGTTTCTGCAGGTTCTGCAAGGGTTGATCTGGGTCCTACCCACAGCTGCTTGGGAATCCAAGTCTATTTAATTCGAATTTGATTGAAGATGCACCAGGAAAATTGGGAACTTTGAACTTTGTCAAACCTGCTGGCTTTGATGGACTGTTAGAACCTACAATATGCATCATGAAAACTGAAAACTGCTTCAAGTCAGTGGGACAGCTGTTCTTCCAGGAAAGACAGCAAAACAATTAGTCTGGCACATAAACAAAAGTGATTTTGATGTGTCAATCGCTACTGCATTGGGTCATGTAGAACTGTGGGACAAGTCATAACCATGGATTGGTGCAAACATGTTGAATTGTGTACCAAATTACTAGATTTGCCTGGTGTAGATCTAAGTTTAGCAAAGAATGAAGCAAAGTAGATCAGTCTCCTCAATTTCTATGCTAATTGCGTCTAAGACGTCTTTGATCATATCATGCTGGTCTGATTCCCACTACTTGTTGGCTAGGAGATGTGTCTGAATATTACTATCTTAGGTAGAAATACTTACACAAAAGCCTTGACAGCGTTCAGTCTTTGCTAAATTTCCAGGTGCCAACAAGCCAATAATTGCACAGCAAATCAGTGTTGCACATACTCAGCATGATAGGCACTGGAATTGAGGTCGTCTGTAAACTTGATAGGTGAGGCAACCGCCATTCTCAAGTACGGACCCCTCAGTCAAGTTCATGCAACCATTGGATGATCTATGGTGGAAAGTAGCCAAGAGGTCCACAAGCCAAGTTTTAGATTCAGGATGATTAAAAATGCTTCGTGATACCGCTTAATCCCCAACAAATTCAGAATTCTTGCCAAAGATACCTTGATATGGTAAGGATATTTTGATATAATAAGGCGCAATTGATTCCACACGTACCCCACTGCATCCCACCAGCAACCAACCCATCATGTCTGTGCCCCACCCCGCCTTGCTGCTGCACGGCCGTTTCACCGGGCACCGACGGCTGCAGGGCCGTCGGGACACCGGGGTGGTACGTTCCCTCCAAGGCGTATCGCGAGTCGACCTCAGGGGAGAAGTTTGGTCACCAAGGGGATAAGCTGCCACCATTCCAACTCCACGGTTTTGAATTGACTGGGAAGATAGGTTAACTTGATGTTACCAACAACATGGGAAGCTAAGATCCATTTTGGGACAGCTAAGAGGTATTAGCAATAAGCAATGAACAAGTTCATAGTCGGTGGATAAGCGGCAAATACCCAGTTTGGCAAACGGCCATGGGTCAAGACCCTGTAGCTCTAGTTAACATCTCCCAAGTAAACAAATTAGTTGGGCTGTTGGGATGCAAGCTACTAAGCATCTTGCAAACGGTAGGCATGATCCATAACCGTGCATAAGTAGTCGTGTATATCCCATTTATGGCCTTGATATTAATCGTTCGTCACCATTGTACAGCCACCATCCCGTACAACTATCCCCAGAAATCAAAAATGTAGAGACTATAGATGGCTGTAAATACACCAAGTGATCAGGAACTAATGTATACATACAGTACATACATGCGTATGTAGCCATGATCTTTACATAAGATGATTCCTCAAAATAGGGCTACCCCAAATCATGCTGCTTCAACCATTTGTAATAATACACCATCCATAACTTTGAGGTCCCCTATGGCTTGAGAAACACCCACTTGTTGGTGATGAACCCTTATCATTAAGCACAATATTAAGCCATTACATTATTAATCACTGTATTCCCTATCATTTTATTAACCACTATTCATGAGGAAATTGTTTCCAGAAATATACCAGTGCTGCTCGCAGCATTGGGATGCCCCCAGGGCTGGGCACACCGCACCACCGGGCGTAGGAGGGCGGTTTGACGCTGCCCCAGCGATCCTGTTCGGCAGGGAAGGTACTGCCACTAAGATGCTTGAGGAGGTAAGAGATCATGGTTGAAGATTGAAGATACCTTTCATACCCGAGCATAACGTCAATACTGTATCCCTTTTGACAGTAACAAAGATATTGATCATCACTTGCCAGGGTTCAAAACATAATGCTCCATCTGATGGTCGAATCACAGTCAGGTTTTACTGGGGGTTCTGTAGGTCGGACGCCAACTAATTTCAACACAGGCATTGCTGCAGTTTAGATGCTGATGTCCCCGCAAAGGCGTAACAATGACATGACAACCAAGCATTGTGACATTGCAACATTTGCGCGCTCCTTTTCATTGTCGAAAGCTCCGTTCTCTGAGTTCCCCAGTGTCCCCTCTTAGGACAGGAGGAAGCCACTTGTCTCAGCTTCGTCAGATTGTCCTGTCCACTTGTTTTCGGCGAGGCGGCTCTTCCTCGCTAACGCCTCACTACCATTTGGTGAACAAACACTCCTGGGGGCCGCTCCTGGCCTGGCTCCCCCGTCGGAGGCGGGTAGAGCGGGATACCACTGGCTCCTAGCCTCGCTCCCTCCCAACAGCCAGCTAAAGGGAACGATCACAAAACAAGATCTCGCAATTCTTCAAGTAGCTCCCGGTCACCTTAGGTGTTCCATGCGAGGGATCACCAGGACAAATCAGGTTGGCCGCCTATTGAGGATCTTACAGCTTTTTTCATTGACCATTCAAAACCACTACTGACAATCAAGAAGCATCACCAAGTACTAGTGAGCAACCATCATTACACAGTGTTCACCCTTGTAAACCATCAATCATGAACCGTTAAGAAGCATTACAGTGCCTTTTCATCAGTATGGGTTAGTTAGATGCATCTAAACACCAAGTCTGGGTGTCGAACATTTAGAGCTGTTCATTGGTTGATTCTACTGTCTGCTTCTATGTCCAAATGCACAGCATGCAAGAGTGACAAGAAATGACTAAACAAACACACGAATTCACATGCATAGACATGAATACATGTACATGTAATGTAATTATATATATATATACAAATAAGTCGTTATGTGTTGGATCCTACATCAATATGCACACAAAAAACACACGACCGTTTTGATATCTGCAGCCACAAACAAACCAAGCAGTTTCCCAGATCCCCCAAACAGTGTTTCGATTTTCCGGCCGCAGGTCAAGTAGTGTCCTTGCCCTTGAACATGACAAAAAATCGATAACTCCCAAGAACCCCAAGAAACTCGCATTAATCATTCTTCACCACTCTGTCTGCTGGACAGTCGTCATCTGCTTCTGCGGGGTGGCGGCTGAGGGATTGCTTCCGCCGAAGGGGAATGAATCATTCTTCACCACTACAAACCACTACAGCGATCATCTGCAATTGGCCATTGGTATAAATCTAATACCAAATAATATATCTGCAATATATCATTATATATATATATACCACTAAGGGGAATGACCATTGGCCATCTGCGATCACCGCATGTCATCCTGGCGTCGCTCAACCTGTGCTGCCAGGTGGCAGTTTCCCAAAAGCCCCCATGGCCGACACACACCAGTCCTGGGTCTGCAGCGCATGAACCACGGTCAACATCCGTCAACCAAGAACAAATGATGTTCAACTAGTCAACTGACAGTACCTACGTTTTTTTTGCAAACTTATGATTAATTGACCAATGTTGATGTTCAATCAATGTTGGTATTGTTGATAGCAATACTGACTAAATATGATTAGAACAACATTTCTTGACCAACGATGTAAAAGTAATGATCGAAATATCAGTTAAACACCATACAGATAAACCCGCACCAGTCTTGATGAGCCCAGGAAAAAGTTGTTTAAGAATACCAACAAGTAAATAGTTGGGTATCTTCTGTTTGGATACTGAATCCGGCGTGGGAGCCATGAAATTAACTGGCATCTGTTTCCACAGAACCCGGCAAAACATGTTCAGGAAGGCATAGCTGCATCTGCTTGTATGGAGAGTCATATGTGTGAAAACAGAGTAGCAATATACTTGAGGAGTCATTGGAAATATAGGTGAATACTGCAGCTTACTTACTGAACAATCGACACCATTGCGGTCTTGTTTAGGAGCTCACACAGTTCTGTCCCATGCATGAAGCAAGTACTTAATCAAGCGATCATTTCCATCAAATATATGGTTCATTAAATCATCATGAATCTATTACTAAATCAATATATTTAGCCAACATATGTTTGCATAAACCATGAATGAATAGCTTCACATTTACTTGGTTAATAATCCATTCGGCCAGTCAACCTATAGTTTCACCATTGGAATCATTTAAATCTTGAGATATATATATATATATAAATCCCCATCATTAATGAAACATTGGTTCCCTATAGTTTACTCTATGAAAATCCATTGGGCCAGCTAACCTACGGATTCACCCTATCAACAGCCCACGGTTTCCCTAGCCAAGCATCGATCCACCTCCAGTGCTCGAAGCTTCTCCAAGAGCTGCTCAGCGCGAGTCCACTGATCTTCGCCACAGGTGGGCCACCAACGTTCCTCCAAGGCGTCCCAGCCTGCAAGGACCGGCGGTTACTGGTGGTTCATGGTGGGTAATATTTGTTTATAATGGTGAATGTAAGGGTGCATAAGGGTTGATAATGGTCAACATAAAGGTTTACTGGTTCAGAATACTTGCTAAAAGGGTTTATGAGGGTTTTTAAGGGGATGTATCAGGATTGATAAGCTGGTTTTTGATGGTTCAAAGGCTGGTGAAGATTGGCTTATAATGGTAAATATGCCGGTTCATCAGGGGGTCAGGGTCAATCAGGGCGGATAAGTTGGTTTATTGGGTTTTACAATGGTTGATATTATGGAGATTCATCAGGGTCAACATGGGTCAATCACCAACCAATGGTGAATAACTAACTAATCGTCAATTTGGTGGTCAACGAATGGTTTTGACGGGATACCAATCGATTGAATAGTGGGATATACCTGCTAAATCACCCGGCCATAGATGCGAAAACCTGGGTACAGGAGGGTGTCTAAGTCATCCCTCCGCGTCCCTTTCCAGGTTTCCCCAATGTAAACGCAGCATTCAGCATGTCATCCCTTAGTCGTCCCTCTGAAGTTCCCCCCAATGTAAACGCGCATGTAGCCGATGAATTCTTATGTTTGTATGTTTCGGAATTTCGGAGTTGGGACATTCAATGTGCAATGGAACGCAAGCTGAAAATGTCTGTGTGGCTGCCGGACATTTGGTTTTTCCTTGCTGATCACTTCTTGTAAACAGCTTCAGGTGCGGCAACGTATCGCTTTGAGCGATTGTACCGGGTGCTTTCCACCCATGCTTTTCGACCGTCATGAGAGGCCAGCAGCCTGGGAGCTATGACCCTCTTGTAAAAAACTTCATTCAGGGGCCCCTTCTCTGATTTCATTTGTTGCACGAAATACCGTGCCAAAGGCTCTATTTCATCTTTTCTCGATGGGGCAAAGCATTTCAGTATCATGTTTTCCATAGAAAAACCCGACAAAAAAAACTCGCTACGTGGACCCTCCTGCCATCCAGATATCCACCAGGTCATCTCTCTTGGAAGCCATGGCGTGCTATGGGTCAGTGGCTGGGAAGCCATGGCTATGACCAAGCTATTGGGATGCTTCTGGTTGACACCCGGACATCCTTGATCGAATAGTTCAAATATTCCGCGGTACCAAATGGCCGTTTCTCAAAATAGGGATTTTTTGAAATAGATTATTTATGCTTATTGATGTAAATTGGCGATATTGGATGATTTGGGTGTACCTCTATTTTGAGGAACCACCATACCAATAGAAAGTCCACCATCTGCAAATGATCTACTTACTGATCATGATTTTCCCAGGGACCAAATCTGTAGAGACCCAGAGCTGCTAATATGAATCAATCAGTCTTCAAGCTCATCCTCTAGCCCTTGCTTGTAAGCTTGTAAGGTAGATGAAGGTAGTCTCATGTCAGGAATGACAGCTCCTGAGAAACACGTGTGGCTTGATCCTGAGCATATGAGAATGATCAATCAAACCAATTCTCGAACACAGTCACCACTCCTTCTATGAAATTTGATTATACCCTGCCCCTTTGGTGGCAAGCAGTTCCTCTATAAGCTGCAAATTGGTTGCCCACAATGCGCTCACTCCCAACCAGGGACATATCTACTGTGAAACCGCCTCACATGGGATTTCTGTCAACCCACTGAACATGATGATAGCTCAACCAAATCGTTTGCTAAACCAACCGCACTTGCTTGCCACCCCTATCCTTGGGGTAGTCCATATGGATTTCCCAAGCACTGGGAGCTACTAATTCATTGTATTCACCGTGATTAGCCACTAAGTGTGGTCATTTCTCAAAATAGGGGACCGCAAGAATAGATAGTTTATCACTTACTAAGATAAACATTTAACATTGGATAGTTTGTCACTTATTGGATAATGTGGGGGTACCCCCAGCTATTCAGAAACCACCATATATCAATCATTGTCCCTTGAACGACCCCAGATCTCCCAGTGCCCGCCTTGCCACGAGATCATCCGCTCGAGTCCAGGCAATTCCTTCAGCATCAGCTGCGACTTTTCCGTTCCTTCGTCGCAGGGAGCACTCCACCGTTCACTGCAGCTGGCATCCAACTGCACGGGCACAGTGCAGTCGGAACCTCAGCTGAGACACCGAAGGAAAGCCGTCAATTCCAAGAAACAAACTCAGCATGGAGGAAAAACAGAAACCCATGAGACAGTCGCATCAATTCGAAGATTCGAAAACAGCAAAAAACATTCCAAAAAATGAATCAGCCAGTGACCCACCATGATCTACCAGTCCTTCCCATCCTCTACCCATTCGATACCCATCAATGAGCCATCAATGAATCCACCCATGATCCCACGCATCCTGCTGCAGCACCATCCCATCGATCCATCGATGAATCCATCCATTGATCATTACTGGTTATAAATCATGATCAATGAATAACCATATGATTATGGTTATAGTCTAGTGATTGATTAACCCAATGAATGACCATATGATTAACCATATCATTGATTAACCATATCATTAACCATTGATCTTTACTGATCATAGTGAGTAATTAACCATATGATTTTCAATGAAAAAGCATATGATCAACCATATGATCAACCATATGAATAACCATATGATTCATCCATATGTTGGTGCCATAATTATGATTAATCCATGCTTAATTAATTAACCATATGAATAACCACATGATTCATACACGGTTGGTGCTTGTTGCTTCCCATCCTCCGCCACGGCACCCACGATGAGCCCCGTGGTTTGCATGGCCCGCGTCAGCGGACTCGTCAGCACCAGCTGCGCTCGGCGCACGGCCTCGCCGGGCGCCGCCTCGTGGGCACGCAGCGCCTGGGCCACGCCTTCGTCGGTCAGGGCGTTGTCCGCGGTCATCACCAGGGACCGGTCCACCTCAGGGGCAGCTCAGCAGGGTTGGTTGACAACTGGCAAGGTTGGTAGATAAGGATGGTGAGATGTTGATTGTGGTCAGGTTGGGAGATTTTGATTGTGGTCAGGTTGGGAGATTTTGATTGATCTTGCCATTGTTGACCTGGATTTTGAGGTTTAGATGGGTAGATTGGTATGGTTCATAGATTAGTTGATTTTATCTTGATATACTCATCTGTGAACTGCACTGAACTACCATCTCGAGGGAATTTGTGAGAGTCGATCATAATGGTTGAGAGGTTGATATCTTGAGTTCAAGCATGGTAATATATTGGTTAATCACAACAGGCAAGAACTAGTATGTTCAGAATATTGACCACCAACTACCATCTCGAGCTAATCATAATTAGCGGTCGGTTGATATCTGCTAATTAACCACAATCTATCAATGCTATCAACCATGTCAATCACAATGGTCCTTGAGTTCCAACATAGTTGATCGACCATCTTGAATGATCAATTGCGGGGTTGTTACCAGAACGTGGTAATATTAACAAACCAGGGAGTGATCAACATGGCAACGCGCCGTCTCAACTAAACTACCATTTTGATGATAATGAACCGCAGGCATATACTTGGATGCCACAGTGTTAGTCATACCAAGTGGCAGTCAGCCGGCCTGATGTAGTGTAATCTAAGCTTGTAATACATGTATTGGACAAACATCAACCATGGTGCTGTAGATTTGCTGTTGATAAATGACGTGCCCCCCTGCCCTAGGCCAATGATTTTGCCAGAAGGGAACTAGACACACCAACCTTTCCAGCAACGAAATCAGGAATCATCGTCATCTTGCTACTCACTGACTTTGCGTCAAAGCCACATTGTGACCCGCTTGAGCATGTCGAATAAATGCCACCCACTTGCCCTCAGCCGCAGATGGTACTTCATCCAGGCTCTTCCAGTGATTGAGCCTGCCAGTAGCGAACGCAACGCCGAAAGATTGTGGAAGGAATCGGTCCAATATCCCCAGTTTGGCAACACCGTACATGTATCTGCAAAAAGGAACAGGCACATATTCAGCTATATCATATCCATGTTTGCTTACTCGTCTAGATGCAACACCAAACAAATGTTTAACATCTCTCGCTATGTTTGAACACAGTACAACTTAATAATGCATCAAAATTCGCAATCATGATGCTGGTGCAGTCCGATAGGAAGATTCAATATGCCTACATACATATTCAAAGAGAGCATTCTACATAGGATACAGGAACGATTGATGGTGCAGTTAAGTATCGGATTATTCCCTTGAGGAGTTTTTTCGACCTGTCTTTGCCGGAACTCCACAAATTGGTGCACCATGTCGGATCATGTCCCCCAGGTAGTCGTGAACAAACAGTTTGATCCCGGGACCTGCGCTGACAGTGTAAAAAATGGTTTCTTAATTGCGTTGTGGTGTGATCTCACGTTTACAGCTGATCCATAGACAGCAAGGGACGAGGTCATGGAAAGAAACATTGACAAAGGGTTTAAGTTCGCCAACTCTACCGTTCCGCACGATGGCATTATCCCAGCAAACAAAAATTGAAATGATTCATGACTAAGCGAAAAGCACCAACCAAATCTCTGGTTGTTGTATCTAAGGATTTGTCAAAGATTAACCAAGTTCCTCAGTGTATCCTGAAGTGGCTATGGGTCAAAACCCTGCACCCATGGTTCCCCCATTATTAACCACTGTTTCTGCTATTGTAGTTTGGTGATTAGCATTGACCCATAGCCATATTGATCACAGGCACCCCACGCAGCCCAGCAGCTTGCGTGTCTCTTCCACCCGGAATCCGGTCAGATCGCTCAACCTGACGTGGCCACCAGGGACAGGGACTCGGCATTTTGAACAGCTGGTGAACTGCTTGGGATAACTTGCTGCTGTGGTAGCTATTGAACGGTAGTTTGGCATATGATGGCCGTTCAATGTAATGGCCGTTCAATGTAATGGCCGTTCAATGTAATGGCCGTTCAATGGTTGGTTTGCACCACGTGGTATGCTGAAAAGCTAACAGCTAACTCAGTGTAAGCAAAAAACCTTGCAACCAAATTCGGTTGGCCTACATGGTAGCCAGGAAGCAAACCAGCAAACTGTCTCGATGATGTGCTTGAAAACCTCGAGGGGCTGGTAGACACCATTGATGCTTGATTTTGGGTAGCCTGTCTATTAATCAACCATGGTGGGCGCAGTCCATGAAGCAAACACCATTGCAGCAACCTTTCAGGGCTAGGAATGCCCAAACAATGCTGATTGCAGCACGACGCTTGAGTTTGAGAATTGAATCATGGATTCATAGTTATTTGGGGTCAGAAATCAACCATTCAGGATCACTTGTGGTTGATTTGTGATTAATAGTTGGGTCAATATTCATGTTTTTCAATGCTTTATCAACTGTTCAGGGTCAACACCCTGTACCCACAGCAAACATTCCACAAATCACCAATTGAGCTATTGGGATGTGACCTGCCCATTATCTTGGGATTTTATATGGTGGTTTCTCAAAATGCGGGTACCTCCAAAATCATGTGTTTATATAACCATTTATAGTCTATTCATAGTAATAAACAAATAAACCATCCATAACTTGAGGCTTCCCTATCTTAAGAAGCACCTTAATCTTGGCATTGCCCCATCTCTGTTTAAGACTCTGCCGGGAAGACGGTGATTTGCTCAACAACAATTCTACACACCAAGAAACTGAACTCGGAGCTGTTTCCACACCTGAGGCGCCGGCAACCCACGAGGTTGAAGTCATGGGGATCCATCGAGACATATCGAGACATTCCACAACTGGTTGGCACTGGCCACGTTGTCCCATCGCATATGCTGGTGGAAGCCATCCTCCCAGTTGGTAAGGTTGAAGGTTTTTGAACATATTTAGAATCCACCAGTCAAACAATTTTTGGATGATCTTCTATTGCCATCTCAGTCTCATATCATCTCAAGGCGTATCGTCCGCACTTGCTCATGGATCCCATCTGTCAACAAAGCCTGTAGGAAAGCAGAAAAATCAGCCATTATATTTTCATCATTCCGAAACATATCATAATCATACACTAATAAATTAAGTAACATGCAATAATATTCAATAATTTTGAATAGCCGTATATTGAAATAGTTTGAAGATTCAATAATATTCAAAAATAATACTCAATAATTTGAAAATATTTGAGTTTTATTTCACACAAAAATGAAGTCATCACCTTGAGGCTTCAAATATGATTCTCATTGGACTCAATAGGAGTCTTCGACTCATTTCGTGAATAGTCTTCTGCCAAACAAAACACTTCCATGCTGGGTCTGTTGTGTCAAGTTTGAACTAGCTGGGTTTGGCACTTTGGCAAATGCCACCCAACTCATCTGAAACCCATAGTTCTAGGATTGCCTTTTTGTTTGCGGTGTGCTGTTGGCCTTCGAAATGCAACCGTAGGACACATCCATCACCGTCCCTCACCATCCTTTCCCATCCGACAAAGTAACGCCAGGAGCCGGGTCGCAACCCAGGACGGATGGTGCGACAATGACCTGGGTCCATCTGGTTGGGTCAAACACTAATCTTGATAGGAATTATATATTTACAAATAATGATGTCTTATGGATGTTTTAATTAGATTAATAGGGAATATAATGGATTCATATATGAACTATATGGACTATTATAGATTCAAGCGTATTGATATATATATATATATACAGCAGCGTTTCTGCAATGATGCAGAACCAAGGTGAATAGAGGTTTCAGGCATGATGAAAATCGACGTCTACCACAAATCTTTAGAGAAATACACTGGGCTTGGGACAGCCGATATGACGACACAAATGCTCTTGCATGTACTTGTTGTGTCAACTGTGTGAACAGTTTTTCACTGCTCGTACTGATTGGCTCTACTGGTTTGTGAAACATCTGGGATTTCGTTCACCGACAGCAAGGCATTACATGCTTTGATTGTTCATTTTGTGAAATCTTTGAACATTTGGAGCCACAAATGCTTAGCGCATCACAAACAAGCGTGACTACTGCGCACGCGTTATGAAAGTCGAGTTGCTTGACATTGGCAGCACAGGCAAACGTACTACAGTACTTAGACTATAGACAGGTCCCATGGAACCCAGACTGAACCTTCTGGCTCGCCACTTGTCTTGTCTTGGCCATAAACTCAAACAGATTGAGGATTGAGATATCTACCCCGAATGAACCAACACTGAACCACAGCATCCAGGGCGGCTTGGTGATGATGCTGATTTGTTTTTTTCAATTGTTTCCTAATATGTTTATCCCCCTCACCATGCTGATCCCTGTAGGTTCATTACAAGTAACCATCACTGGGGTGGGTGCTGATCTCCTGGGTTGAAGTCTCCACCAGGTCACGGCACTTCGCGTCTGCAGGAGCTTCTTGAGGCTTTCTGTGCAGTCGGCCCCGTGCCCCTTCTCCTCCACCCAGGGATGCGATGGAACACCGAACCACGCGCGCTGAACGTTCTCAGCTCCACCCGGCAAGTGCCTAAGGCGAGCCACCGCCACGGGATCCCGACAGGAGCTGATCATGGGATGGTTGCTGTTACGGCTCACCTCTGTGCCAAGGGCTTTCTGGGAAACTGATCGGTGGCCGGGGCACTGCCGTTGGGTTCTCTACTGTTTCAAGAGTGCTGAAGAAGATGTTTAGATCCATGTCAGATGTCATTAAGAATTAAGTCCCGAAAAATAAGGGGATACGACAGCAACAAAGACGACATCAAAGGCGACGGCAACAATAAATACGACATGAACAACAACGACAGCAACAACAAAATATCAACAACGCCAACCAAGAACGTAGGCACATGCAAGCATGCATGCATTTAATGCCGTTACGCATTACATTGCAAACAATGCATAAAGACGCATGACATTACTCTACATTGCAGTGCATGAACGTAAAAGGAATTGTTGCAATGCAATACATTGTACTCCCCTACACTACAGAACATCACTACGCTACATTTAATCACATTGCAATGGAGTGCATTCACTGCAGTACTTTACATTGCCTTGCGTTCTACTGCGGTACATGTCATTACATTGCATTGCATAGAGTTGTGTCACATTACATTGCATAATTATAGTCCTTGAACAACTCTCGAAACCTTAGATGCATAAAATACACTAGATGCATCTACATACTACCTCAGAGTCATTAGACAAACAACACATATAGTACTATCGAAGCAGTGCAAAAGAACGAAAACCAAAGAACGAAGACCAAAGAACGAAGAAACATGCAATCCAACAAATCACGAGGAATTGAGGCATCATTTTAGACATGTATCATGGTTGATTTCTTGACTACTGCCTATCTACTATCAACCTGAGTCGTAGTAAGCCATACATATGCCTGACGCCAGGTCGGCCAATTACCAAGTACTGAGAAAGCAAACAAACCCTTTGGCTACTCCCGAAGGTCTCTATGTCATCCGTCCATGTTAGATAAGGTTTGTGGGTGCCTATGTAAATATGTTGCGCATGTGGGTAGGGGTCAACAAAAAAATACCCCCAATACGGCCATGTGTAATGAACAACTATTATAAACCAATGGTTGTGGGGGCACACAATTTGACCCATGGCAATGTGTTTGCATTTAATTACAGAATACACCGTAATTAACTATGTAGTATCATGATTACATTTGCATGTGCAAACACATGCATATCACAATGCAACAATGAACCTTTTGTTGTTTTCCTTTCGCAGCAATCATACCAAAAACCATCAACTGATAACTTCAACTGGTGGTTTCCCAAAATAGGGGTTCCCCCAAATCATCGTGTATTAATCGCTTAAAGTAATAAACCAACCATAACTTTGGGGTCCCCTACATTGAGAAACCACCCGTATGCAAAAGGACAGGCTGCAGCTTCACGTTTTCATAGCACTGCACGGCCCCAGCAGTGGCCACTGCCCACTGCGGCTGCACCGTCGCAATTGCCACTAGTTCCGGATCAACGTCAGGAACCTGCCAGGGTTGCAAGGGACAGGGGAGGTAGATGCTGTTTGTGTCCAAGCCATTGGCCGTTACCCCCTGGTAATCTCAAACAGAAATGGCAAATCTGCCAGTTATTGATGGTTTCCCAAAGTTTCTCTGTAAAATATTATCTGTAAAATATGGTGATTGTCTATTGATCTGTTTGATTACTGGAGTGTAAGTACGCAAAGTTGTTGTTGAAAGTTGTTGGTGATAGTTGGTTAACAACAGTAGGTTTGAACTACCGTTACCTACAAGTACCGCTGTCCTAGTTATTGACCCTTGGAATTTTGGGGCAACCAACTTGCATCACTTTGTTCAGAATGTCTTGCAGTAAGACAGGGAATTGCCAAGCAACAAAGACCGCTCCCCAACTATTCTGCAAGACCTCTTTTACCAAACCCACAAAGGATTTTGAAGTTGTCTATCTCAACGATAATCCTATTTAGCAAGTCAGTACCAGCATTCCAAACCATGTCCTAGTTCAGCAGCAGCGTCGTAAATGGTCGCAGAGAAAGCACTTGCAACATGGATTGTCATGATGTCATAACTTTTTGCAATGATGCAAGTACTGTATGTGTACTTACCCTCTAGTGATCTAACATAGCAATGGATAATGGATAATCCATGAATTCTTGCTGGTTTCCAAGGGTTTCTCTATAAACTATGGTGATCTTAGGTTGCCATGTTAGATCACCAGAGGGTAACCAGCAAAGAAAAGTGTAGCACCACGTCATCCAAGGCACACTTTTGACCTCATCCATGTCATTGAAGGGTCGATGGTCGATGATCCTGCAAGAGAACCACCCCATCCGCAGTCGACAAACCTTTGTCCATTCCCTCAAAGTTGTTAGTGATTTGGGATTTCCATTCTTGAATTAGTGCTCTCCTATAGACAGTCGTGGAATCCGGCAATCACACTCTGGTAAACTAACATGGCGATGGAAAGTCCACCATTTTGGCAATGGAAAACCCTGGGAAATCATCCATTTATGTAGGATTTTCCATTGCCATGTTAGTTTACCAAAGGTTAACTGTCAACCACCTTTGAGGTTTTCACTTTTGTGGGGAAAGGTCCAAGCAATAAAGCCCTGGTTGGGAGTTGGTTTACGTAGCTTGCCACACGGCATGGGTTCCAGTCACCAAGTGTACGCTTGGGATGCCCTGTGGCTGCAAAAACAAACTCAGCAATATGCTTTGCCAAGGAGGCCACTTGATGGTGCTGGCATATGCTGGCATATCTTAGATACCTTCCACACCAGAAAGGCTTCCTAGTATCCAAGAAATGCTGCACGCTATCCAAGTAACAGGAGATCTATGACTGACTGACCCACCGATATTTGATAGCAAATCTCCCCTACTACTCGTGTCGAAACGGGGGGGTTGGTTTAGGAGCGGGATCAGTTTCATCACTAATCATTCTTGAGAATTTTCAGCTGGATATCAATTTACTACCCACCATTTGGTCACACCACTCCTGGTAGCTCCTGGTCTCGCTCGGCTAGCACTGGGTACCCTTGGCTCCCGGTCTTGCTCCCTCCCAACCAACAGCTATCCAAGTGCGGCACCAGCTGGCGCTCCTCTCAGCCACCGTGACATCAAGGCCCAAGTGAAGCAGTTCATCTAAAGTGCAGCTGTTCAGTTCCACCATGACGAGCAGAAGATTCGTGGATGAAATAGTGGATGAAGTAGTGTATGAAAATCATTCGTAAGATGATCAACGGATCAAGTTGATGTCAGAATTCATCCAAATAATATAGATCAGCTATATCATTCACTTATTTGAAACTACAGTAAATCCAAGGATAAACAATGTTGCATGTCTGGAGCACTTCTGACGAGTATCTCCCATTGAACATCTCTCACGTGGGTCTCCGAAGTGAGCTGATGGGAATCAGCCATGTTTACCTTTCAAGCAGCGCCATTCATCTCACGAAACTGCTGCCACCTTGTGATGATGTGCATGCATATTTCTTGATTTTGGGATGTTCATCCATTCATTCATTGTCGGGATTGATTTGTACCCCTAGCCATCCTAGTATCTGTGGGATCGTGTGTGATCTGTGGAGTGTATGATGAAATTTGATGCCGGTTGATTCTCAAAGCAAATGGCTCGAGGCAAAGAAAATGCACAGTTTTGTACTGCAATATTCTGAGAGTAAGATGCGAAAAATTATCCACAGTCCCACCAAAGAGTATTGATGACCCCCTGCTTTCAATTCAAGTTTCTACAGAAAACGTTTGTTGAACCCCCCTGAAACTAACTAAGGGGGTCATCACTACTACCACCAAAAGTATGTCTAGACCATGTAAAGCTCCCTGTGGATTGTCAAGTGAAGAGGCTTCTGATCTGGCAATTTGGGAAATGGCGAACTGCAAGTGGTGCACAGTCACCTGGGAAAGGAACACATGGGATTGGCTCAGAATGTCTACGTGCACGCATATTCATGAAGATGATATATTCTCACTTGGTACGGTGATTTTTGAATATCCATAATTCTTGGTACACCTAGGGCATTTGTCAATTCTTCGCAATGTTAACCTCAGCACAGTACACCAATCAAAACATATCCACTAGCCGTGATTTATAAGCGTAAACTCTATTTGCCGTAGTTAGTATCAATTGTCAACCTTTACGGACCATTATTCAACCATCGTTGTGAACCATTAGAAGGCATCACTACAAAGCTGAACCGGCATTAGCCACGACAAACGACAATCGCATGACAAGGAATTAATCATTGAATATCATCAGCCATGGAAAAAAACATTTCTCAATGAAAAAGCAACCATCATTTAACCATAAAAGGACCATTAATTCACCATCATATCCCATGATCTTATCATGAATGAACCACCAAAAAACCACCTGGAACTTCCCCTAACCCCCCCCGAAACGGAACTCGGAACTGGCGCTGCCCAATCAACAACGGCAGCGACCTTCGGAGGCGCGCGCGCAGTGGCGCTGAACTGCAAACCTCCTTGAGAGGTCGCAGAAACCTCGGTACAAAGGTGGAAGATCCCACAGTCTGTGGGAGCTGTGGTGGTGAGGCTAGTTGTTGATGGGTGATGAGCGGTTGATGAGGGTTAAAGTGATGGTTAAAATGATTGTCGATATTATACCTGGTCAGTGGTTGGTAATGATTGACTTATTGATGCTTAATGGTTAAGATGATGGTTAAAATGATGGAATTATCTACCTGGTCAATGATTGGTAGTGGCACATTCTGGTGGTTAATGACGGTTCATGAATGATGGTTGGAATGATAGTTAATCACCTGGTCAATGGTTGCTTATGATTAATCTATTGATGATTGTTGATGGTTTATGAGGCGTTCAAAGGGTTAATGGTTGGTTGTTGATAGTAAATGAGCTTTGCTACTGGTTGATGATGGGTGATGTTAGTAGATCTAGCGGCTAGTGCTGGCTACCGATGGCTAATCATTGTTTGTGTTGCTAATGTCAGTCAAATTTATGGTTGATGATAATTTCATGCAAGGGTTGGCAAGGCTATATAAAGAATTCTTCATGATGCAAAATGTGCTTAATGACGGTCAGTACTCATGTTTCGTGCTGGTGACTGCTTCATGTTTGTTCGACAGTGCGAGTTAGAGAGTAGGGGTTTGAAAATTGGAGGCCTTTGTGAATCAAATGGTGGTTTCTTAGAATCGGGAACGCCCAACAGATTTGGGAGGTAACCCCATTTTCAGAAACGACCAAACAGAGCTGGCTCTGCAAATGTATTTTGATGTCAACCATTTCTGGGATCAAATGGCTGTCTCATAGAGGGCTTCAGAAGGCTGCGGCCGCATCACAGGCAAGAAACAGAAGCCAACCTACTCCATCTTGACAAGTCAGTGGCTTGAACCTGGGGCAAGTCCAAGGTGTGGTTTGGTTGAGGAAGATTTCCACGATCTGATAAACCAACGATGGCCCGTTGATCCACAAATAGTTCATTTCGATGCCTCGCAGTTCTGTGTATAAAGTTGGTATTTGCTAACAATGATTACCTTGATTTTAACAAAAAAAGACCATAACAATACATGGCTTGCATGTTTGAGCTTCACACCGACTCCTGGCACTCCAACATTGGCTGCCCGTCCCATTCTGGCCGCCTTTGAGCCAAGACTTTTCAGGTGCAAAAGTCTTGGTAAACCACAATGGTCACCATGGGGAATGAAGATATATAATGTATATTAACGAGAGGTGTATGTGCGTATAAATATATATACCTGGATCTTCAAACGTCCGAGAATTCTTGGTTGTTGCAGTTGTTGCCTACTTTCTGTGCGTGTCGCCTAGAAAAAATGGTTGTTTGCCGAAACGTTCAATTTTTCATTTTTGGAGTGCTGAAGGCCCTTCAAAGGCCATAAACCCACCAATTTAGTTTTCGTGCCCCAATAGGTTCTGGTTTGGACTATGGATATTTGTTCATTGCTATGTTCAACACAAATGACGCAAGTTTCATCAATTTTCAGCATTTTGGAATTTGTGCGGTGATGAAGGGCTGCACCACCAAACCAGCCACAAAGCAGCAGCATCAACTGCCAACAAAGCAAAAACCCACGACCAATTATTGGTTCAAAACGCCTACAAAAGCCTTCAGAACGCTAGCAAAAACCATCAAACGACTACAAATCCCAAAAAGTAGGTCAAATCGGTTTTTGCACAGTTTGTCAAAATGAGTGTTTTGATTCGAATCTGCTGCTTCCTCAGCTCTACCTGGTGTAGAGCTGGCCTTCTCAGCCTTTGTGAACCCTCTAGTGGTTCCACATCCTCCTCATCAACATCAGCAACTTCAGCCCTGATTGCAACACCAAACCCAGGAAGTCATGACACATGGGAATGTGCTCGACCAAAACTTTATTCAAACGAACAAGTCGCCTACTTTTTGGGAAAACGATCACAAAAAGTAGCACAAACCACATCGACCAGTTTTTCTTGGTAGAATGAATCTCCAGGTATATATATCTTTGCCTAACATTATGTAATGATAATATGTACTTACTTATACTATCTTAGATCTATATGCATGTGCAAAAATAGAAATCTATATATATATAATTGAATAAATAAACAAATTAAATAATTATATATATATATGTATGTATATGCATGTGCGTACTTTTTGACAGGTCGCTGGCAATTTGTTGTAAACTCGGGAACGACACATTCAAATGAATCTCCCACTATTGTCCTTATTTCTTGGAGGGTGATACGACCCCCCATCAAAAACGGTTAAGATAGGTTTTTTCGTGTCCACTATGCTTCAAGGAAAGTCCTCTTCAATCTGATGCATCCCCACTACCCATTGATTGTAGAAACTCAAACGATGACTACCAGGGAAAACCTTCTTCACTCCATTAGAATCATCAGGCGCTTGGTCCTATGATTGTAGTCCGGACAATTTCTATAGCGGACCCAACTTGCAGGGTCTTTGGCTTTGGGTGCTAGTTGATTGCCACAGATTCCAACTTTTCATGATGACACATGCGGAAAACGTCGGCAATCATAGTCACCACCCAGAAGAAAAAAGGTGGGTCAATGATTATTGAAGGGTAGAGCATAATAGGGGGTCATTTGCTATCAGAGTTGTTCTAATGATGTATGATTATCATGATTAATGACTTCCTACGGCCACAGGCAAAACAGCAGTGCATGTCGGATGACTGACCCGTAATTCAAGAGCAACTCACTACCACGTGCTTACATAGTAATGTAGAGGTTGTCTGTATCAAATATTCTACGTACAAGGGCTGGTTATTGCTTGGAGTTCCCTAGTTTGTATGCCAAGAATTGTACCTACATGTCTCAACAAAGGCTAGCAAAGGTATCATCTGTCAGTTTCTGGCAAAAAAATCAAGACTTTACTCCGTCCCCGACATGATCGAGCAGGCCACCATAGGTAAACGGCATGTGGGCAACACCCATGGGTATCTGGCCAAAATGTGCAAATCACAAGGTATGGAGTGCAGCGGCTAAGGCACCTGAAGGGACCCGTCTCGCCTTTTTCAGGCACACCGCCGTTGCAAATGGTGAGGGTCTCCACCATAGCTGGAAACCATCTGGCGATCACAGGGAGCGAGAGCTTGGATTCTGGTGGATCATCAGTTCAGCGACAGAAATTCTCCTTGGAATTCTGTCTGATCCTCAGCCCTTCACAATGAGCTGTTCATTGTTCCTGCCGTGGAAACAGCTTGTGGGACATGGGGATGGCACAGTTGGGAGCTACAGCTGTAGCCTGGGAAGTCGCTGGGATCCCATGAAGCCACGCCATTTTGTAGCGCGTCTGGGTCCACGTATCCCTACACCCAACGAGCAGCTTGGGGTACGGATCCCTCGAGACTTCTTCAGTTTCCATGGGCTGTGCATGATTGACCATCGTTTATGGAGGTCTGAAGCTTGGAGAAAGAATCTTCAGTTGAACATTGCTGTACCCTTTGCGAGTTGCAGCTACAAGTGTGAGTAAGAAAGTCTGGGCTTGTGTGGACAGTGTTTGCTCCAAAGAATGATCAAATGGTCGTCAAGAAATCACTACCATAAACTGCTTGTAGCAAGCTCTTGTATCATTGCCTGGCGTTTCCCAAACAATTCATTGACCACGACTACTAACCAGCTAAAGCATCTCTTATCAGCCTAGTGTCCACAACAAGCCACAGCAGCCTCTTCAAGGTCCTCCGTGCTGGCCGTACTTCGATGACATATCAAGGGCATCTCCCTCTCGCCACAACCTGGCGAGGCCCCTTGTGAATGGCTGATGGTTGGCTATCAATGGCTTATGGTGGTTAACGATTGGATGGTGGTTGATACTCATTGCCATGGTGGTTAATGGTTACCTCATGGCAATGGTGTTAATGATTGGCTCCATGCTTTGATTTGTTGTTGGCCGTCATTTTAGTTTGCGTGAGTTACGGTAGACATGATTTTATTCAACGTCTTACACATTGGTTTTAAGAGAAGGTATATTTCAAACATAATATCATAATGATATGGTTCAAATCTCTCCAATGTTCATGGTTGAGACAACCATACTGTGGTTTTTCAAAATAGGGTACCCCCCCAAAAATGGTTGGTTTATTTCTATAAATGACTATTATTGGATGATTTAGGGCTACCCCTATGACTTGAGGACACCCATATCTTGAATGGTTGTTGGTCAACAGCCATCACAAATGTCGAGTTCATGGCGTCAGAGCCGTTCAGCCGGTTGCTTGGGATAGCAACGGTAGATAGCCATGGGATCCCATGTGTATGTGTGCATCAATAGGACACATACTCATATATCCTGTTTATCATCGACACAATATATTCACAATTATTCATATATCCTGTTTATCATCGACATAATATATTCACAATTATTCATATATCCTGTTTATCATCGACATTAGTCATCATTCAACTAAATATGTCTGATTATGTTTGAATATGATACCCTTGGAACGCATGGAACCAGAGAAACAACCAACATTGAGTTTCCGTCAACCAGTTCTGGTTGGAGCAAGACAGCATGTTCAACTGCCCAAAGACATTAACATAAATCCGAAAGAAAATGCTTGCAATTCCTCAAGCAATCAAGCTCTCGTAAAAATTAGACCGTTTTCTACTTCTATGATGAGCTTCAGCATGTCAAGCTTGCCCTCATCCTTTAGGCTGTTTGAAACATGTCGAAAGCACCTGATCAGTTGAACATTGACATTGCTAAGGATCAACCATGTCTTGATGCGGTGAGGATTTGTACAGTAATTACCGAGAACGCAATCCCAAACATGTGCACTGAATATGACCCCCGAGAGTGGTGCGAAGGAACAAAGCCTACGAGTTTATTCCCTATCAGCAAACAAATCACTGAACACATCCCTAAGAAAATGGGAGCAGACTTAGTTGGGGGATGGTTTGGCAAAAAAACCTAAATGAATATTATCCTAAGAAAAATTCCGTGAACATAACATCTATCCCAAAGGAAAGTTCCGGAAAAAAAGCATCTCCCTGCATCAACAAACCCATTCGTTGTGCCTTGTCTCAGATCCTGTGGTTCAGAAAGTTGATGGCCAAAACCTCGGCAACGCAGCATCAACAAATCCAGCTGCAACCCCACATGGTGGCCTCTCACCATAGGGAACCCAAAGCCGTTGTGGTTGGTTCAGAAATGGTTAGCAACGGTTCCCAGCAAAGGGTGGATAAACGGTTCCCAGCAAAGGGTGGATAAGCAATAATAGAGGATATACCAACCATAATGGTTGGTTTATTTCTATAAATGGTCACTATTGGATGATAACTGGGAGGTCCTATGTTTTGGTGATGCAAACCCCCCATATTTGATGGTAAATCACCGGCTAAGCACGGTGAATAATCAAGCAATAATCAAATAAGAATCAACTAATAATCACCTAGTAATCACAGAAACAAAATGATGGTGAATCAACTAAATCAATTAGTTCATGAATCATCAACCAAGTTAACTAGCTTATGCTTATGAATGCTTAAGAATGGTTGATCATGGGGGAGATCCAGGCATCACCCACTCCTGTAGCTGGTACCAGCTGTCTAAGCTTCGCTCGTGGGATCAGAAGCTGGTGCTTTGGGGGCCGCTGCCATGAATTCTTCCCCAGCAGCTGTGAAGCCGAGAATCTCCAAACAACAAACTTCCATTCACACAGCATAGACATTGCTGTGGAACATGATTCCTGAACATGATCGATATGGGCTGATGTTGGATGATTTCGGGGTTACACAAATCTTGAGAAACAGTCATACCCACAAAAGGGGTACTGGCAAATGTTTGCTCTCCAGATCCGCGATGAGGCCTGGTGGTACAGCCACGTAACCTCCCTTATGGTAGTGACATGTATGAACCATAGCTACACAAGTACATCATAGTACATCCGCTTACCTCACCAAATCGGGTGGGAACAGTGATGCTTTTGGGTTTTGTTCGGGGAATCCCATGGGAGGATACTTTCCGGTTGCCGCCCTGTGCTCCCGAACCTTCCTCAACACCTGGCGACAGCGTGGCCATGGAAAACTACCCATTTGTGCCTGGCAACCAGCAATTACCAGTGGAACCACGCTGTTAGCACCCGCTCCGCTTTTTGCGAGCTGACCATGGCAGGCCCAGTTTATCCACTGCATAAACTGCTGGTCTTCTTGGATCTCCCATGGGCTCATCACCACCCTGCAATCACAATCAAACATCGCTTCACCTCGCTAATCAGGTGGCTATGGGTCAATATTCACCAACCAACAATGGAGGATAATGACCAGCAATAATAAGGGAAAACAATGGTTAATGATGGGGAACCAGGGGTACAGGGTTTTGACCCAAAGCCAGGTGAAACATCGATGCCACCCCACTGCAGTAAGTGGGTATGCTTTCAATGATGGTGATCGAAATCTCCGAGGTAAAAACATGATGATGCCAACGGTTCAATAACCAACTGCTTGTTGGTTCTTAGCCACCCAAATAATTGCCAACTAAGCAATATTAACAACAAAACCATCATGCATGAACAATTGTTATTCATCACTTCACTTGCATGAGCATGCGTGAGAATATATGAGCGCCATTGTCCAGGACAATCTTGACTCTGATTTCAACTGTCATCGCTACTCGTCCACTTCCATCAGCCAGCATCTCAACCATTGAAAAAACACCTTGAATTCGGTGGCTTCTAGATCCTTTGCTCAAACAGTCATTTTTAGTGTGTAGGCAAACCATGGTAAACCTGTAAACCCCTCTCCTAAAAACACACACAACATTTAAATATCTGCCTGTTGCTAACCCAACCGGTTGCCAACCACGGTTGCCATTCGGTCAGTTCAGCTCCCTTTTTTCGGGCCACCATCGGCACCTTATCTGCTCGCAGGTCCCAGAGCGAAAGCGAAGTGCTTCGGGAGCACGTGAGCAGCCGTGACTGGGAGGAGCGCCGCGGGTGGTGAAGTTTGCTGCGGCGGTTCATGGTGAGGGGAGGTGGATGGTGATGCAATGGTGGAGCGGAGGATGGTAAAGATTGGTGAATTGATGGTGATGCTAGGGTGGTTCATGGAATGCCTAATTGGTGCTTAGTTAATGCGAACCGTTGGACCTGTGAATAGCTAAGTATATATGTATATACTTATGTATACATGGTTATACTTGCGCATAGATATGGTCAACACGGGTTAACGGTGCTTGAGGTAATCTGCTTAACTATTGAAAAGGTTGTGATACATTGGTTTGCATGGTGAAGAGTGGGATAGTCATATGTTTGATCATGTTTCAAAATGTCTCCCATCATGCCTACAAGTGAGCAGTAGTGTCCCACAACGGTGTTTTCGTGATGGTGGGTTCCCAGTCGCTGGTTTGCGGCGCAGGCGCCACCTCCAGGGTCACCAACAGCACTGGGTACCAACCATTGTGACTTAGATGGAACCCTCTGCCTACTCAAAGCTACTGCCGCCTACCAACAATCCGTCTTTGTTGAACCATCTCGTTTTGAAAGTCCACGAGTTGTTACTGAGAATGGCATCTAAACTATTCATATCGTATATAAGTGGATATATTGTACTGGCTAAAAATTGCTAAAACCTGCATTTATTTCACAGAACTGCCAAGTTTTTGAGCAAGCCGAGCATTTTTCAAAGAGAAATTTTCAAGTTCGGTGCTCGCCATGTATCAAAATTACGTGACCCACATGGGGTCCACCATTCCACCATCAAATCCTGAACCGATGGCAGGACCCATTTCCCCGGTGTATGAACGATGTTGTATGCTGTATGTCGTTGAAAAAGGATTGTTTTCAATGAACAGCACCTCCCACAATGTTGCAACACGTCAGCTCCATGTCAAATACGCAATTGGAAGAGGCAAACCATACCTGAACTAAGTTTCAGCTAGTTTCGAGAAAGTGCAACCAGCAGAATGATTGCCACCGCGCGGTTGTTGCAGTTGACGTTGCTGTTTCTCTTGTCCTAGCTGTGTCTGATCCAGATTTCACCGGCCCAACGGTGAGCACAAAAAATCAACATTTCGTCCCAAGATGATGAATACCCATGTTGTCAAGCACAACCAACGTTGTTTGTGCTCATTTGGATATTTTTCAAGATAAGGGCAACCACAAATCATCCTTTGATTTTTGCATCATTGTAACCTCTTTGGTCATAAACCATTCATAATCTGTGGGTCCGACGCCCTGTCTGCTTTGCTTCCCGGTCACCACCAATCCCCCGGGGCCCTCCGCCCCGTTCAAAGCCACAGAGATCACGGGAGCTTTGTCCTCGTTCAAACGACAAGATCCAACAAGTATTTGAAGATGATCATGCCACTTTGAACTTCATGTTGTTGTAAATCGACAGCGACTGGAACTGTTTGATGTTCTTGATGATGGGCATCCGTGATTTCCGTATAGTTTTCCCTAATTATGTCAATCACGAAATGAAAAACAAATGATTGAATATATGAAAAAAATGATTAAACAACTATACAATTGAACAAATCATTCAATAAATCAATCACTGAATAGAAATGAAAAATAATGGGTTCAACAAATGAAGCAGTGAAACAAAAAAAAATACAGTCAAAGAATCAATGGGTAAAAAATGAAAACATAATTCAATGCATAAATGAATGAATGAATGAATTAATGAATGAGAAAAATCGTGAAAAAAACAAAAACAATAAATAAATATTCACAAACAAAAAATGGAAAAAAACAGAAACAAACTAACATACATGAACACAACCAAATGAAAAATCATATGATCATATGTACATAATAGTTTCAACGAGGTTAACACAAACAATTTCAACCACCAATCAGTCATGCCAACGGGTAATCACCATGGACGCATCAGCCTGCAGCACACCCGGCATGATCTGTCTGGGGTCATCAACAATTGTATGGATTTATGAATTTATGAACCATTCGACATCCAGTGGAACATTCCATTAATGGTCTTATCATGTCTCACCCACAAGCAACCTGCATTCCTGCATGTCTCCCTGCAAGAAAAACGAAACAATCACTTTGGGATGGTTTGGTGTGACCCCGAACCTGACGCACCAGGATCACTTGGACATCTCCAGGGTCGCTATGATGTTAACCAACGAACCTCAACAAATATCAACGAACATGGTTGGCGGTAGCTGGGCCACCCTAAAAGAGAGAACCTGGCCTGCATAAACACTAAGAAGACTTCAGTGGTTATTGGATCTGGCTGTTTGTTTTTAATCATGACTGGAGAAAATCAGCCGTATGCTGAGCACTACAATCACTACAAAACAAGGGACAGCATATGTCAATGCTGACATGTAGTTTCCAGCGCCGTCCCTGCCAACAATTTTCTCAGCAGCGACATTGAGCTAGCCATGACCTCTCTGGTTGGCACCAAGATGCATGTCAAATGCCTACCAGTACTGCAGGGGAGTCGACCGTTCGCAGATTGTTTGGCACGCTCACACTTTCCAAATTGTGATCAAAAAGGCCAACAAATCTCACCGTTTCAACGCTGTTCGGCAAGGTCACTCCATCCAAGCTTTGACTGAATCCCGAACCAAAAGTCAAATTTCGCAGGCTGATTGGGAAAGCCGCTCCGTCCAAGGTCTGGTCAAAACCCACGCCAAATCTCAAACTTTGCAGGCTGCGTGGCAGGGTCACGCGATCCAAGCTTTTGTTGAAGCGCGAACCAAAGGTCAAACTTTGCAGGCTGTTTGGCAACGCCACTCCCTCCAAGCTCCGGTCAAAGCGCGCCCCAAATGTCAAATGTCGCAGGCTGCTTGGCAAGGTCACATTATCCAAGTTTTGGTTGAAATCCCAATCAAACGTCAAATTTTCCAGGCCGTTCGGAAAAGTTGTTCCTTCCAAGGCCTGATCAAAGCGCAGGCCGAACGTCAAATTTTGTAATCTGTTTGGCAAAATCACTCTATCCAAGCTTTGGTTGAAATCCGTACCAAAAATCAAACTTTGCAGGCTGTTTGGCAAAGTCACTCCCTCCAAGTTCTGGTTAAAGCGCGCGCCAAATGTCAAACTTTGCAAGCTGCTTGGCAACGACACACTGTCCAAGCTTTGGTTGAAATCCGAACCAAAGGTCAGACTTTCCAGGCTGTTCGGAAAAGTTGTTCCCTGCAAGAACTGGTCAAATCGGAGGCCAAATGTCAGACTTCGTAGGGCCTTCGGCAGAATCACTCCTTCCAAGCTCTGGTCAAAGCGCGCGCCAAGTGTCAAACTTCGTAGGCCGTTCGGCAAAGTCACTCCCTCCAAGCTCTGGCCAAAGCCCGCGCCTAATGTCAAACTTTGCAAGCTGTTCGGGAAAGTCACCCCCTTCAAACTTTGGTTAAAGTTGTCGCCAAATGTCAAGTTTTGAAGGCCGTTCGGCAAAGACGCTCCCTTCAAGCTCTGGTCAAAGCACTCGCCAAATGTCAAATTTTGCAGGCCATTCGGCAAAGTCACTCCCCTCAAGCTCTGGTCGAAATCGCTTCCAAATGTCAAACTTTGAAGGTTGTGCGGCAAATTAACTCTCTCCAAGCTTTGGCTGAAGCGCCAACCAAGAGTCAAATTTTGCAGGCCGCTAGGAAAAGTCACTCCCGTCAAATTCTGATCAAATTGCCATCCGAATGTCAAATGTTGCAAGCTGCTTGGCAAGGTCACAGTATTCAAGCTTTGGTTGAAGGCTCATCCAAAGGTCAAACTTCGCAGACCATTGGGCAAACTCACTCCCTCCAGGTTCTGGTCAAAGTCCGCGCCAAATGTCAAACTTTGCAGGCTGCTTGGCAACGACACACTATCCAAGCTTTGGTCGAAGCGCGAACCAAAGGTCAAACTTTGCAGCGTCTTTGGCAAAGTCACTCCCAGCAAGCTATGGTCAAAATTCATGCCAAATGTCAAACTTCGCAAGCTGTTTGGCAAAGTCACTCCCTTCAAGCTCTGGTCAAAGTCCTCGCCGAATTTCAAGCTTTGGAGGCTGTTCGGAAAAGTCACTCGCCTCAAGTTTTGATTGAAACTCCAGCCAAATGTCAGGTTTTCAAGACTGTTGGGCAACGCTACTTCTTCCAAGCTTTGATCAAAGACCGATCCAAATGTCAAGCTACGAAGACTATTGGGCAATGCCACTTCCTGCAAGCTTTGGTTAAACCCATCGCGGAAAGTCAGGTTTTCTAGGGTCCGGGGCATGTACCGCAAATATTCACCAGGTTCTGCCACTTCCAGTCTGGTCACCCCTTCCAACGCGCAGCCATCCACTGAGGTCGCATCACCTTGAAGATAGCTGAATGCATCAAAAAGGTTGGTTGGTATTCGCGTGCAGGATAGGGTTGCCTCAGTGCCCACAATGCCTTGTTCTTTCAAGCTTCGGTCCAGCAGGAGCTTGCTTTCCATATAATACAGCGCAAACTGCGCACCTCGTTTACTCGGAAGCTGCTGTAAAACCATCTGGCGGACATCGCGCCCGAGAGTGCCCTGATGCACTTCCAACGTGATTCCTTCCCCAGTCAAGCATCGCACATGGAGCATGACGCCTTGGCCATTGTCGTCACCGCGTTTGCGCTTCAGCCGCTTCATCGCAACTGAGGCAGGACCCGAAGTCAACTCGGTAGAATAGGTGCAGTATATATGTTGTTTCAACATTGTTGCCTGCCAAATAGGGCTGATGCAGAAACCTATTTTCTTGCTTCGTTGATATCTAGCTGTTGCCCATTCAAGGCGATCAGTATGACATGAGTAGTTGGTTCATATCATTATCATCATTCTGCCATTTCAACTGGACTAATATCACTAACATTTGAATGGTTTATGAGTATCAATATGTACCCGATGTTTTAGTAGGTCCAACAGGAGCAGCACGACACAAAACTGCTTTGAAAATTTTGAGGCTCAATTCACGGAACATGTCCCCTTCTCCGTGTTTTGCATCCCAGAGTCCACTTGTTATATAATTGCATTTGACAGCAGCAAAGCCCAAAACAATTTTACACCGCATGTAGTTGGAAAATACGGTGATCTGACTTTTAACCCTGTTTGATAATGGTCAATACTGGCTCACAAGTGTTGATGCAACTGGCAATATTGGCAATGGTTACCTTGTGGTAGATGCTCACCTGAATAGCGGGAAAAGCACCATATGTTCTAGAAAAAACTGGGCATCTGCAGATGGTTGATAGTCGCTTGCCAGGTACTCAACTACCCGAAAGTGATATGGTTGGTTTGAAGGTGTAGTACTGTTTGGTGCTGGCAATCATGGGGTGAAAAGTGATCAAGGGGTGAAGAATGGTCGATCAGTGCAAGGTCGAGAAACCGGATTGATAAGTGAACTGTAAATACATGCATATGGTAGTTTTACTACTAAGACTAACTATCATTGGATGGTTCAAAGGTACCGCCATTTACGCACCAACCAAAATGTAGGCCAATCAGAAACTAGCGGTTGCTATCTCATTGGGGTCAGTTACCAGTACCCGGGTCGCAAGTGACAGGTCCACTTCTCGAGTTGGGCTACTCAGTCTTCCCCCCTGCCGCACATACGCATGCGCCGAGCTTGCTGCCTGGGTCATGAATCAAGAAATTTCTTTTAGGGCCTCTCCCTGTAGGACAGCTTCCATCTTCAAGGATGCTACATGAGATGTCTGAATTGCCACCACTCAGCAAATATCAGCCTTTCTCCTCCAACTGATGATGCACCACATCTTCTACAGTAAGTTCAAACAGTACAAAGGATGACTGTTCGCAGTGGATATAACAGCCGCTTGTCAAATGAGTCACTAAGCAACAAGTCAAGTTGGGGTGGTTAGGTGCTCTTGGTTCTTATCCCCATTTTTGTTGATCAGCTTTTCAAGCAGTCTTGACTATCATTACGCATCACAGACCAGTTGTGATCAGATCATCTTCATCATTAAGCAACATTAACCACAACCCAATCAAAAATGATATTGCAAATGGATCGTATCGATCATACCATCCATCATCATCCATCATAAACCATCATTTACCAGCCTTCCAACTATCATAAACGATCATAAACCAACTATCCATCACCGCATTAATCATCATAAACCATCATACCCTAAATCCTCATATCATTTATCATACCATCAATCAAATCATCAATCATCTTCCATTATATCATTAATCAAACCATGATCCAACTAAGCAGTAAACCAATGCGTGACACAAGAACCAACTCATGCTTCTCATTAATCAATTTTGGTTCATCAGCATTAATCAGATCAAAAACCATTCATCAACTACCAGCTATCAATTTATGATGGTTGCTAATCAAAAACCATCACTTACCATCCTCATTATCCATCATAAACCATGAGCAGTTGCACCAACGCTCGTGACACGTCAGAAATCACCGCTTCGCCCGCGTCCTTGACGTTGGACCTCATGGGCGGCGTCTGCACGCGAAGGTCCCACAGAGACCAAGAGCCTGGCACGTCGGCAGTGCAGCTGGGTCAGTGGTGGTTGCTGGATGGTTAAGGTGTAACCAGTAATGATAATCATTATTATGTACTATTAGGATAATCCTAGATCAGTATAATCTAATATTAGGATATTACCATTATTGATTTAGGATATAAGTAGTAGGTACAATATAGTTGGTATATGATAATAGGTATTGATATATGGATATACCAACTATATAGGATATGATAATAGGTATAATATTAGAACTATATAGGGGATATGATTATAGTAGGGTAAACAATTATTTACCGACTATTATTGTAATGAACTATTAGACTATATAGGGATAATGATAGGGTAAAAAATCAAAAATAATCAATGGTGAACCAGCTGGTGAATCGTTAATGATAGGGTTGAATAATAAACGGTACCTTAAGAAATCCTAGGGGTATACCAACTAAAGCTGGGTGGACCAACTAAAGCTGGGTGGACCCTATAACAGGGTTGTGGGGTAGAATAAGGTATGATAGGGGTAATATATCACAGTAATGAACAAAAACGAGGATATACCAACTATATGTAACTATGGGTCAAGCAATTGACCAGCAATTAAACGGGAAAACAAAATGATTGGAAATGCAATGGCTAATTGCGGTACACACGGGGTACAGAGTTTTGACCCAAAGCCATACAACGAATATTCGGAAAGTATGTGAATGAACCAACATATATTGGTTCTTGTGCATCACGAAACCATATATATATATATATATATACAAACAGGTATTTTGCTATGACGTAGCAACAAGCTATAAACCTGGAGGGAAAATTTGGTACGGTATTGTCAGCGAGGTGCATGTTTGTTGGCAATTCCAAAGTCATGTGACATGATGCTGCTTTTTGCAGCTGTGCATCCTCACTGAAACCACCCTAACGGCAGGCTCCGTAAAGACCCTACAATTGTGAAACAAAGCAGCGAAAACTCTTGACTGGATGCTTCTGGTATGTCTGTATACATTGTATAAAAATTTGTTATACCCGGATGCGTAGATACAGCGTAATGTGTCTTAACTGTATTTCATACTGGATGTTTCTGGCTGATAATCATAAAGTGTACTTGATGATGCTTGCTGAAGGCAAGAAAACACGATAGTAACAACAACATGATACATCCAACAAGCAGGGATACCCAGCCCCTAATTGATTGAGATATGCAGAAATGACCAGGCCGGTAGTTTTGGTTGGTTGCTTGCGCGCTTGCTTGCTTTGATTTTGACCCTGCCATTTGGTGTCGCCACTTTACAGGGAACCACTAAGGCAGTTCTTATCCAATGGGAACATGTCACTATTGGCAAGTCTTCCAGAATGGGATGATCTTATTGTAGTCCACATCACCATTTTCACATTTATGGAGCTGGCTGGGGAATTCGTAAGTTGGTGAACAAAGCGTAGGCAAAGATTGCATGCTTGGAAAGTATTAGATCAAAATATATGTTGATTTGTCTGTCTAGTTATCTGCTTGCTTGTCTACACGCATATGTACTCATGAATATGTATATATATATATATAAATGTATATGTATAGAAAGCTATATATATATACATATATACACAGGCAAACACGTGTGTGTGTGTGTAAGTATCAAGTATGAGATGTATGAGTCTCGGTCAAGGTGGGGGAATCTGCATTAGCATATTGTGGATCTCCAAATCCACACTCTCCATTGGTTGGGATTCGTACGCCCCAACTCCCCGTGGTGAATTCCAATGTCATGCAACTGACAACTCATTCATCACATCCTCTGCCTCAGCAGCTAGCGATGAATAGTATCTCTGTTTGACTCTATCCTATCTCATTGTAGTGATTGACACCAACGCAAACGATGATACATACACGTACTTACATACTCATATTTCATGTTTGGCCATTTCGTGTGATTTTGGAACAAATATACCACTATATATTATTCCACTGGGTGTTTATATACTTGCATGTGTATAGTTGTTTGGAAATGCATGGTTTCAACCGATTCAATTTTCTACAGTACAAATTCGTGCCATGTTTCCACTGCACATCCATCCTCCCCCCGGCGTGCCATCTTCAGCAGCGCTGACAAATTCATGATGAGAAGCCTGGAGGTGCCATGCTGAAGCGAAATGGGGGGTTCTCAAGCCATAGGGGACGCCAAAAAGGGTTGGTTTATTACTATAAATGAATAATAAACTGGATGATTCGGGGGGTCCCCGATTCTGAGAAACCACCGAGTGGGATTGCTGGATGATTTTGTCGACTTGCAGCCTTCAATTTGATGAGCTTTCAGCTTCCAAATTGCATGGAAAGCCAGGAACATGTGTAAGCTTCTAGAACACCTTGAGCTGAACTTCCATGTTGAATGGCAGGAGTCCATTCTCCCCACAAACTGTTGTGTAACTCCTGGATTTGATGGACCTGTAACTCGGCCCGTGGCTTATCATCAATGCTTTTGGCAAGGCCAGGACATCACAAACAAGTTCAAAACCTCCTCAAACTCATCGGCACATATTGGGAACACCTCAGTAATCAGAAGTGCTACCACCATAAGATCGATATGAACAACAACTTGCGGCCTGCTATCAGCAACCATCGGCCATGCGTTAACCCCTTAGGTTTCTATCGTAAATTTGCGGGTTTACCCCTGTTTCCGCATGGATGATGTTCCAGCACCGTTGGCAACCACTGGAGGCCACCCCCAATCACCGCGGCTGCCAACTCCGCAGCACCTCGCCAGTGTTGAAGCAAACCGCCTGAACAGCCACAAGCTATGCTTCTATGCTTGTCTGCTTCTATGGACTGCATACATATAGACGTCATAAATAAATGAAAAATCAATATATATATATATATATATATAAATAAATATACATATACATCATACTTACAAATATACACATACCCAATAAGGATATAAATCATAATATGTCGTACTTTCTTGGCTTTTGCAAATATAGTATATGGTATTTTCTTGGCTGATGCAAATATATGCATATAGATTTACACATATGTATGTGTATTGAGGATCATATTGTTCAGTATGCAAACAACTACGCACATATACATAATATACATACTATTGATGCAATGCCATCAACTAGAAAACTTGAAGATACAAACATACGCCAACCTTTTACAAGTCTCAAGCGAAACCACAAACCATCCAATTTTGTCAGGAATGTGTAAGTCTGGAAGGCAACCAACCAATGACATCAAACCATGATACCATTTCTCATAGATATGGAGCACTGGAAGCAGCACTGTGATAGCTATTGTCTCAAACAAATATGGTGCTGAAATGCTTGAAATTTAGTAGTCTCCGAGATCCGCACGTGACATCAAGGTCGAGAACACAACAGGTCGTATCAATTCCAGCATGTTTGGATACCGTCTACACTTATCAACACGCTCTACAAGGCTTAGTTACACAAACATGCGTCAAACATTTGTTCTACACCATGGATAGCTGGCAGGAAAAGGGCCTGCTATGGCCTACTGTGGCCTACTGCTCATTTTGTAGGTGACCTACCTCAGAACACAAAATGATCCGTAGGAATACCATCGCTGAGCCACAACGGTCAACCTATGAACACACGCGCCTTCAAGGCGGGAAGTTTGGACCTCGCTCCGGTGCACCAGGTGAACGTAGGTGCATGGTCGGTTGAAAGATAAGCATAACGATTTGAGTAAGGGGGAAACAGCGGGGGAAGAAAAAAAAGATTAAAATCAACTCATAAACTGTTGGCTAAACATTGATAACAGCTTAACGACTGTGTTTAACCAACACTTCTAATAAACAACAGGTTACCATCATTGACCATGGCTAAGTGATGACAGATAAAATAATATTGACATACATGAGAGAGTACATTGACCATTTGACCACGATCAGCCACCCAACAAGCTTGCGGTACCGTGCCGTTAAGTTCGCCAACTTGCAACTCCGTGGATGGAGTCTTCCACCAGTGATACGCAGTAGCTAAACGCCAGCCCAGCACACGAAAGGTATACAAAGCAGACTGACGGTCATAGCATATTTATAGCATATATTTGGCTCATAGAACCGTACAACTATAACTAATTATGTTTGCTTATCTCAAATGACGGCGTATGAAGCAGCAACCAAATGGTTGGTTGATGCTTGGTTATCATGTCTATCGACATAGCAGCGCTGTTGATGTTTCATGGTCTCTCATGAACGACTATGATCCCAATTGACTTCCAGTTTATTGCTGAATTGTTGACATAACCATGAAATACTTGCTGATTGTTGTAGATATGCAAACAGCTATATAGGAATAGGCAGTTATCCAGAAGGAAGTAGGACATACCCGTATGACATCTGGGTATTGTTATATTTACATATATTTACCTGGTTGGTGGTTTCAACCCGTATGAAAGACAAAGTCAACCAACCTCATGTGGAAAAAACTGGGGAAATAAAACAACTGTTTAAAACCACCCACCAGCTGATTATATTGGGTCAATGAATCATTTATAAATCACCACCCATCATTAATAGATCACCAAATACCAACCAACTATCAATACCACTTATCAATAAATCCGAACATTTTATGACCAGCTCCAGCAACGTTTTCGGCGGACCGAGCCCAGGGCATGCCAGGCATATGGGGATCACCTGGGCGTCTTCAGGTCATAGATGCCCCAAGCTGAGAAAATGATGAGGAAATAAGCTTCGACTGAACAAGGATTGGTACAAGGTGGGCCCCGTTCACCAGCTAATTATAGTGATAACTTGGGTAGAGAAATAGATTGTAAGTGATAACTAGGATAGATAACCAGCTAACTATAGTGATGACTAGGCTATAAGTTGGGTTATAACTAGGGTAACTAGCAGTTGAGGTAGATATAACTATAGTTCAATGTCGTTATCAACCGAGTTATAACTGGGGGCCACCTTGTACCATTGGATTGATACTGGCTAATAGCAGTCATCATTGGTTTATGTTGCTTTGTAATGGTCAACAATGATCACTATTGATTGGCATTGGTTGAGGCTGACAATAGGTAATTGTGGTCAATCGATAGCTTACAATACTTGGTAATATGGTTCCTTGATATGATTTTTCATATGCGTTGGTTGTTAGATATTCAAGGTAGTTGATGATAGTCAAAAAAAAGTTAATAGAGGCCACAAAGAATAAACCTTAACCGCCAGTACCATGGCATATTGATTGGAGTGGTTCTCCCGCTTGTCTCAGCAGCTCTACAGTTGAGTTGTTCAGTACAACAACACACAAAGTCACCATACTTGGAAGTCAAATCTTCTCGCCCGCAAATGTTCGATTGTTGGATTGAAAAAAGCATCCATGCAACAGTTGTGTTCCCATGAGTGTCCCCGGATAGTAGACTCTAGCAATAGTAGACTTAGCTACAATCTGCAAGACCACAACAAGAACCATGCAGGTATCAAATATATGGTATTCTTGAGTTTTTGCATCTGGATCAATCTGGATAAATCTGGATTAATCCTAGAACCAAAAAAACAAATAAAAAACAAACCAATCATCTGGCAACTAGTCTGGATATCAGACTAGTTCCGGAATCTGTGCTGTTTTTTATGTGTTTTTTGGTTCTGGATTAATCCAGATTAATCCTTTTGTACCAAATTATCCAGAACAAGAAAGAATCTAAATCAAATGGATCTTTAATACTGATACGCTCTAGGAGAAGACTTCGTCTTCAACCCACATGTAATCACGATGGACCGTTGTGACAACGAAATATCAACCCTTCCCCAAAAGAAATGCATGGGGTCTTAACAGTGAAATTTGGGCGACCACAACAGTCCTTTGTGAAATATGTATATATATATATATATATTATTACTGCATATAAATTTATATAAGGCCTGTAGTCGTAGGTGGCTAAATATATCATACATAGAGCATGGAGGAAGCATCAGGGACCGCGCACCATCTCACCTCCGGTAGCTCAACGCACACACACAGACATACCTGGCCAACTTTCATGATTAGTATGACACATCTGGGAGCATGTTTGAGGATCGTTAATTCATGATGGTTGAGAATGCTTAACAATGGTTAATAATTGGTATTGATGGCGATCAATCACTATAAGCTATCTTGCATTTCCTTTGATCTGTGAATTCTATCCCTACCTGATACCTATGCATGGGCCAGCCTTACCGGTGACCATGTCCATCAGAAAGGGCTTGGTCAAGTCATGCTGGGCATCCGTGGTTCCCTTCCCCAACGGCTCAACGGTGATCTGAGTCACGCTTGGTCGGACGCCAGACGTCAGTGTCCCAGATGCGGACATAGCCGTCCTGGAGCGGTGCTGCAGCCAGTTGCAGGGGCGTCGATCGCCATGGTATCACCAGGTTGAACATGATACATGTTTGATAGGGGAATCATCGATTTTTGTTGTGCCGCCACCATGAACATAGCAACTTGCTGGCGAAACGTATGTGTGTTGTCTCTACCGGGTACGCCCATGTGAATTTGCGGACAATGACGTCAGGAATGTTGAACATGCTGCTAATTGGCAAGGAATGAAAGGGAGCAAATTACATTATATATATATGCATATGTATATATGTATATGCATATGTAAATATATATATATATATGCAAATGTATATATATATATATATATATGTACATACATATAGACACCATAGACAGCAATATATATATATATATATATATATGTACATACATATAGACACCATAGACAGCAATATATATATATATATATATTAAGACAAGTTATTTGCTATCAACCATGCAAGCAAGCAGCATGAGCTTTCAAAAGTACAAACTGCCCACTGCTTGGGAGAGTTTACCTAATATTGTTTATGTGTTTTCCCCGGCAAATAGCCGATAGGAACCATGATGAGCCATTGCTCACCAGTATTCACAAGTATGCAATGTAGCAATGACCATGAGCTTGGAGACGTAGCCATTTTAGAAAATTATAGAACATTCCATCGTGCAGTTCACCTCACATTGGTCCATCAGGGCACTATGCCCTTTGCTAAACATACCCTGGCAATAGAAAATCAGCCATTGATAGCTGCTTGCTCAGAATGTGCTAGAAAAAAATGATGATGTTCAATTTCCTTGTTATATGGCAGTGGGTCAAAACCCCGTACCCCTGGTTCTCCCATCATTAACCATTGTTTCCCTTGTTATTGTTGGTTATTATCCCCTATTGTTGTTGGTTGATATTGACCCATAGCCATACAGTTTTCCAGTAGGTAGTTCCAATCTCCCAAACACTCGTTGCTTGGACGACTTTCCTTGCAGCCCATCCTGTGATCCCACCAGGATGCGGGAGAGCCTTCGGTCCTGGCTCCAGCATGGCGACTTCCAAATGAATGTCATCCAGCTGAACATATGGTTATATATGATTAGGATCTTATGGTTGATCATCATTATCATGGGTGATGAGGGTGAGGAACTGTTCATACAATGATTTAAGGATGATGGGCGGTGAGTGATGGTTGATGATGGCTAATTTGTACTGTCAGACTCGCTTATCAGAGTCAGGCTAGTTCACTGCAAGGCAGCCAATTGGCTCATGGGAAAACCAAAAATCTACAAACACTTAGGGTAACCCTCCCATAAGTGCTGGTAAATAAGCGATTTTCCTGGTAATTTTGGAGGAGAACATTTCGCAACTCACTTCAACCAACAGCTGGGTTGTTGATGATGCTGGTCAACCATCATTCACTTCCCCACCCCAGTCGCTGAGGTCCTCATGAGACTACAGTGACAGCCGAAGCGTCCGGATACCGGTAGCTGGGTAGCAATTCCAACGGCGCCCAACTTCCCCACATTCGCTGAAGAGTTGGGCGTCAGCCCAAACCATGGGTCAAACAAACCACCAAAGCGCCGCCAAAATACCGCTGCTGTTGATGCTTGGCTTGTCAACCATCCAACCAACCACGCGCCGCCCCCTAGAGCGCCCCACCACGCACATGCAGTGGATGGGCGCAGGCTGCGCAGGTGTGCTCCTGGGAAGCTTGCCACTGTCAGCGAAGACCAGCTGGTTGGTGGTTATAACCCCTATTGATGGTTAATAATGGTTGTATATCTGGTAATGATGGTTGATACTGATCATTACCTGGTTGGCGGTTGAACCACCCCGGTGAAAAATAGGCTTGTCAACCAACCATTTGTTAATCATTACTAGGGAAAATACAAAATGTTTAAAACCACCAACCAGCAGCTGGTTGCTGATGCTCATTGGGGAGTGCCATTGCAATTGCGGATGGGATAAGGGATAACTTTTGGTTGCCAGCTCGCAGGTAGTCAGCCTTGCGGATTTTCGCTTGTGGGGTTGATAGCACGGATAAGCAGCGGCTGAGTTGCATTGTACATTGTGCTGACTTCAGCTGCTCGATCCAACAACTCAACCTCCCATCATCCAGTTTCATCGACCGCACTAACTCCAAACATGTCAAGTGCTTGCTGTTTGAAAACTTCTGTAATATCTTAACTACAATCAATGATTCCGAAATGCATTGATGAGTATTGACTATTATACATCATGAACATTCATGAACCATAGGCTATGCAAGAACCATTGGTTGGGCGCTACTCCTGTTGCTACTATCCATTACCAACCCATCAAGCTCATCTGGCCAGGCATCATCAAGCCATCCACCTCCGCTCCTGTCACGTCCATCGCGAAGATGCAACGGGAGTTCCACATCCGACCGCGTCTCAGAAGGCTCCACCACCCAGTAGCGCACATAGCCGTCCTGGGCTGTCATGATCAGTGGCCCAAGCTCTACTGCTGTTGGTGTTGTTGTTCCCAAATATGGTGTTTCTCAAAATAGAGGTCCCGCAAATCATCTTATAGTCACCTTTTATAACAATAAACCAACATTTTTTACGGTCCGGTCCCATATTTTGAGAAACCAACATGATCTACATTTGTTGGTAAACACACGCTTCTTTGCTGATGTGTCTGACCAACTGTTGTTCTTCCGTTTTTGTTTATTCCATTGTGGGGCATGTTATTGCTTTCTCGGTGGCTGTATGCTCTTGTTTTTTGTTGTTTTCGTGATCCTTGTTGGTGCCATGGTGCATGATGTTGTTGTGATCGTTGTCGTTGTCGTTGTCGTTGTCGTTGTTGTTGTTGTTGTTGTTGTTGTTGGTGGTGGTGGTGGTGGTGGTGGTGGTGGTGTCCCTTTTGTGGATGATCATGGAGATCCCAAAACTGCATAAAATAAATAGGCGAGGATCCCAACAAGCTGCTCTCCATCGTATTGTTTTGTTGTGTGATGTAAAAACCCACAGCGTTTGGAGACCACGAGTCAGAGTATTCTTGGAAAATTGTCCCTCAATGCTGATGCTCATTTGCCATTCTCACATGTGGCGTTTACCAAGAACTGCTTCATGATAGTCATATCTTCCCAGAATCCAACAGCTTTGGAACTCCCCCTGCAGGCAATTCCACTGCGAAGCCATGTCTTCACCAGCTACCGACCCCCGCCTCACCAGCACTGAAAGCCTTCCAGCGGAGCGGCTGGCGCGGGGCCCCAAGGAAATTGGAAGTTGACGCAACTGTCGTGGTGGTAGTTTCTGATAATAGGGGACCTCCGCAAAAAATGGTTGGCCTCTCACTACGAATAGTGAATACTGGATGATTTATCAATGGTGGGCAATGATACTGACAACGCATAAAGTCACCTCAACTTTGCCTACACTTGTTCTTCCGCATGGACCTCCGCACATCAACTACCCCCAAAAGTCACCTCAACTTTTTTGACCAATGGAACGCCGCATTATTTGGTAAATCTTTATGGTTTTTGAAGGGTTTAGTCACATCAACTATCTTATTTAGTATGGGGGGAAAGAACCATGGACATGTCCAAACACATCTAAATGCAAAAGGTGTTTGATATGAATCCCAATGGAACGCCGACTATGTCTTACCTTCATTGAAACATGTTACTCCGTGAGATACATCCAAGTTCGGTCTTGTGTAGGCATGCGCCCAGCAGGAGCGACGATTTTTTTATATGTTTTTGTTGTCTGTTTTTTGTTCTTCTCCTTCTTCTTCTTCTTTTTCTCTTCAAGGTGGCAGCAGGTTGGCGAAAGAGCTTTGATTTCAAAGCAAATGCACTGACCAGGGTTAGAACAAGGTAGGGGAACGAGGGGTGAACGAGGGGGTGAACGAGATCCAAAGCTACCCTGAGAAGACCCAAGGTCTAGAAAGCAGGCAGCGTAGTAAAAGGAAAAAATAAGCTGACCTGTTTGCAGGCTGCTGCGGTGGATCAATGTTGGTCTGTGATGCTTCTTGCTATTGAATGGCCCGTGCAAGCAATGTTGGTCTGTGATGCTTCTTGCTGTTGGTCTGCGATGCTTCTTGCTGTGATGCTTCTTGACCCCAAGCCGTTCTGGATGGTTTATGCATGGTTAGCAATGGTTTCTAGCAAAGGGATAATAAGCAATAATAGGGGATATACCAACAACAATGGTTCGTTTCTCACTATGAATAGTAAATATTGGATGATTTGACCCTCCAAAAATTGTCGTTTTATACTGTGAGTATTGAATATCAAATGGTTTGGAGGGTCCCCTCTTTTTGAGAAACCGCCAGGTATGGTTCACAATGTGGGAGAGTAACATATATGTCATAGAAATATATATATATAAAAAATAAATACACATGGCCAATGATAGTCTTTAGTTGCTTGAGTTAAGAATGGTTAATTGCGGTTGAAAGTCATGAATGATGATTTGAATTAATGACTATGATATATTATAAATGATGGTTAATGAATGTTAAGGAGGTGAATAATTCATGATGTGCGACGAGTAGTTCTGGTTGACAATGGTAAATGGAAGTAGCCAAGAATGGTTGAAAAATGCTCCGGTCCTACTGGCCAACCAAATGGTTTGTGCTAGAACTTGTGGGTACCACACCTCTAGCTGAAACATCTCCTGGCTAGTTCCATGCTTGACATATTAGGCTCCGACCACCAACCATCGCTCGCCATCTATAAAACATTGACATCAAGTACTCAAGCAGAGGATAACCAGCATCAGCCATTATCAGCCATTCATCAACCATTGATCCACCATCAATCAAGCAATATTTCAGCGCTGACCAACCATCACCAAGCATTACTTAGCAATCATGAATCATTAGTCATTCATCAATCATCAATAAACCACTACAAGGTGGGGGCCCCCTAGTTTGAAGTTGGTTAATAAGCCATTTAACATCATTTAACTATAGTTGAAGGCACTTACCCTAATTATAACCCACCTTCGCTAACGATTGGGGCCCCCACTTTGGAACCAGCATCAAAAACCATTACTTAGCTGACCAGCCATCATTCACGATTACTTAGCCGTTCATAGTCAATAATTGATCAACCATTCATCAAGCACCAACCAGCCAGCGTCAACCATTCCTTAGGCATTTCCCAATCGATCCCCCTGCACCTGCTGCGCTCCTGCGCTGTCCACCGAAGTCACAGCACCACCATGGGCAGCTGGGATGCGCCTGGAGCCGTGAGTGGCTTTGAACTGGTCCAGTGGTGCTTAAATGGCTATGGGTCAATATTAACCAGCCAACTAATTAAGGATTTACAAACAATAATAAGGGAAAACAGGGGGAACCAGGGGTACAGGGTTTTGACCCACTGCCAAATGTTGGTTGATCAATGGGTGATTCATGGTTAACTACCATCTGGTTTCACCATTCCCTGTAGCTCTAAATCGCTCCCCCTTTAAAGGGATTTGGGATACCCCTGGCTCCGAATCGCTCCCTGAGAATCAGCAGCTAGCTAATCAATTGCCATGTAAGTTCAAAGAGTTGAATTCATGGTCAATTGACGGTTGATTGTGATGTGAGACAGGTTTATCCATGCTAAAGTGATGGGAAATTGATGGATGGTTAGCCAATTTGTGTGTACTGATGGCTGCGAATGGTTGTTAGTGGCTGATTACTTGCTGACAATGCTTGATAAATGTCCAATGATAGTAATGATAGGCACAGAATGTTTCATCAATGGCTAATCAATGCAAACCATTGCTTGATAGTTAATTGATGATTATCGGCTAATTAGTGCTTACCAATGCTTGATCATTGGTGAATTGATGGCTAGTTAATGGCTAGTTGATGGCTTATGTGGTTAATTGCAGGCCCGTGTGGAAGTCATTGTAGCTACGATTCCGAGGATAGTAGCATTAAACGTTGATGATTTGGTTGGCCGGCAGCAATCCCAGTCTTGCAGTTCAGCTGGACATCTGGACAAAGCTATCAACCAGTTGAACCAGCAAGGTGATAACTTTGTGGCTCCGAACAACATCAACTGGCTGGGAAAGAAGCTGGCTACAGCTAGTGTTATGTGTCACTGTATCACTGTATCACCAACTGTTCATCCATGAACTACACGAAACAACTGCTGAACACATGTGAGAAAGCCTGGAACCCAAGATTGATGATGTGCCACTGTGGGAAAGGTTGCATGACCCGGCATACAACAGGCTGTGTTCAGCAAGGAATCTTGGGGGAAGAGTTGTCAGGCATTGCTTGGATGTGCAGTTGGGGTTAGTTCCTCTGGGATTGAGATGAATTTTACCACGTTTACGAATTCATATGAATTCAATGAGGTAGCTTCTACCCCCTATAGCCATGGTTAGTTCCCCGGGGATATCATGGTAGAACTCACCGTAGTAAGGTGACCTGACGACTTCAAGGGGATGCTGGGACCTGAGATCACCATGGTTCGTTGCCTCAGGACATGTCGGTTGCCACGTCGCAAGCCTGGACAGGAAACAGGCGAAACAGGCGAGCAATGACAGGAACAAGGGGAAACAAGGTGAGGATAGGTGGGGAAAGGTGGGGAAAGGTGGGGAAAGGTGGGGATAGGTGAGGTCTATGGATTTTCGTGCTAGGATCATTTTGTTGTCTCCAGATTGCAGGGGTTGAGATGCAAACACAGAAAATTTTACCAGATCAACCGCACACCAATGCAATGCGAACTGTGATTTACATTTTCAAATAAGATGGACCGGGGTACCATGAAATCGCATGGTGCATTGCAGAACCCAGTGCAAAAAGACTTGACTCACTTGACTGTATCCCAACTATGCCTGAAGAAAGTTGCACAATAAGAAATTAATCCGGTTGGTGGTTGGACCACCCCTATGAAAAATATTGGTCATTGGTGAACCAAGCATTTGTTCATACTCATTACAACAAAAGGGGTCAATCGAAGCACTAACCACTTAGTGCAATTTTGCTATTGTAACATGAGGCCAGACCTTCCCCTTTGTGACCTGGTGATTATTGCCAGATCTCTTAGCACCAGTTTATGCACTGTGTCCTGGATGTCACTCCTGCTTCAAGTACCCCGCAACCATTCCCTTGCAAATCTTCAGTTCCAGAGTGCCTTCCCAAGTGATCGCATTGATGGACCAAGTTTCCAGACATTGCACAGGCCAATTTGGTTTCATCATATGTTTCTGCAGGAGTTCATTGGGTTTAATCAGATTCTTACTTCCCAGGGTCCCAGCCCATCAACAGCTTGTCAGCCTACCGGAACGATACCCCTTGGTCGCCAGTCCCTGGTTCGCCCGCGCTTCCCCCACCTGCACTGTTCCAGAAGCACACGGAACCATCCGCTCCGCCCGTGAGCGACTCACTGTGTGCCACGCTCAGTGCGGAGATGCCTCCCAGGGCACGGCTCGATGTGCAGCTGTTTGATGATCAGTTGGCATGCACCTGGGGGTCCAATGATTCCATGGCTAGGCAATGATGGTTGGGAAGTGCTTATTTGATATCATTGAATAGATTCAAACATTTCAGTTGATGGATTTGTTGGAAACTCACTGGATGGAAGTTGTTTGAAACTGCCGTTTTGGAGGGAAAAAACCAAAACAATCAATCTTACTAATCGAGTGAGCAATATACATACAAATTTTGTAGGCAAATGGGCATATATGATCATACATGGATGTGCATGTAGATGTGTGACTATTTCATATAATCAGCACATAATGAAATGATGTAGGTTTACATTCATGGGTAGAATATAAGTATTTTATACATGACATGTATATCTGTCTCCGATATTCGCAGCCTGGACGGCATAAGTAGCCACAGAATGCGTGCATTTCAACATGCACTGCATGGGCCTGGGTCCAAAGCACTAAGACAGCCAAACTGTGGCACCTATGGCTGTTGACCATTTGGCAGACTGTACATGCATTAGAAATATCGTACCACGAACTTAAGTGTGGATGGATATTCTGGATTCTGATCAAGTATTATATGTATGAGCAACTAACAACGCTTCATAACCGCATCCGACGTCTAAGAGATTGCACTCATCATGAAACTCAAGCGGCCAAAAAACGAAATTAATACTGCTTGTCCAGGAAACTTATACTCGCCTGTGTTTGAGCCATATCCCCCGGTGAATCAACATGAGTGCGGATGGGTATGAGCATTGCTACGAGTAGGGATGTGGTTTCGAGACTCACATAGACTCACCCAATCGAGAAGTTATGGTGACGGCTCCTTGTTGTCTCTTCCACGCAAAGTCTAATGGTGTGCATATATGAAAATGAATAACATATTGGTTCCCATATGTACACATCTATATCTGTAAATTAATCTATACATAGACACGCATATGTGCACGCATATAAAAACATCTACATTTAAATATATTGAATGATGCTCTCATGGAAAAATATACAGTTCCACACGGCTGGAATCAAGAGGTAACAACTTGAACAGGTAGCCTTTGAGGATCGGTTTTGTTGGCAAATCTTTGTGCCGAAGCTTGTGTTGTTGCTGGAGGATGGAGCTTAGTCAATAGTGGTCGACTGTTAAGTGCTTACAAGCTGAAGCACTTCTAACTAGCTACTAGACTAGCTACTAACTAGCTACTAACTAGCTATTAAGCAGCCATGTCCTAGCTATAAACCACCCTTAGTGACTAGATGCATGGTTGCAACAAGGCTTTTCACCACGAGCACTTCGCCTGAGAAGTCACCCGGCGAAGGAGACTTGGAATGCGCCTGCCATTGGCAGGGATCCACCAAGCACCTGGAAGCAGCACGCAGGTGGCGCGTCAGGCGTCAGCAGCAAGCGGTGAATGATGGTCATCGGTGGTTGATTCAATGGCGGGCGTGGCTATTGCAGGGTGAATGATCGCCACTTCTGCTGGGTAGATCTTAAAGATGGGGTCGAACATAATGCGTTGTTGTATGGGCAATCCTCTATCGTGAGTGTTATCAAAGTAGTGGTCAAGGATACTGCAAGCAACAACGGGGAATGCACATGAATATACCACTGAGAGTACGGCAGGGATGTAATGGTGAGTCAGCCGCTGGTTATTCAACCCATGCCAGCGACTTTCTGCAAAAACACTTGGAATCTCAGCGGCACTTTGAATCTTGCGCCTATTCTAAGACCTTCATTGCCCTGAATTTTAGGTAGCTAAACAAGTGTCCACCGCTGTAGTATTCCGAAACTGTGAAGGACCACTGCCTGCGAACCATCGAATCATTTGGATAGTTTTGACCCAAATGATACTGGTGGGTTGGTTGGCGGGATCCAACTGTGTGGGGGCCAGTAGGTTGGTTGATGGGAAAAAAATCTTTGGGGAATATGGAAACAAATTCGAAACTGGTTGGTATTTGCTGGTTTCAGCCCGACATATTTCAGCCGGAAAAACGCCAACAATGACAATACTGGAGGAAAAACGTGTGGAACCAGCGACTTGCTAAGCACTATCAACCACCATCCGTGGTTCAACTGTCGGCACCTGTCTATGGTCCAATCGGTGACGATGCCCTCCTCCGCGGTGAAAGTCAGGAACTTGTGGTGATGGTTAGTCAGGGCTATTGGAGGATATTCATTGTTGATATTGATTACAGTAACCAACAGTGGTTGATGATGGTTGACGACATGGGCTAGCAGTTGTTAATCAAAGTTGCTCGTGGTTCGTAGTAGTTGGTGATTAATGGTGGACTGGTTGATAACGAGAAAAAATACAAACTATTAGTCAATCACATGAAACCTATCATCTCAAGACCTATATTGTGATAGTAATTACTTTTCCCCCAAATTGTGGCCGTTTCAATGTGAACTATCAAGCAAAGATAGTTTGGCGTTTCATAAAACAAGGAACACTGAAATAATCTCAAGTTTCATCCGATGTTTGAAAACCAAACAATCACTTGGGGTCCCTATTTTGAGGAACAAACACATGATCGATGCTTGAGGCCTGGATCAGTTCCAAACATTTCCCAAATTGGGAGTCAATTGCAAACATCAAAAAATCAGTAGGTGAACATCCCATCGAGGACTTATTCCGTTTATCTTTGGACAGTTCACTGGATGCAAGCACCTTCCAAGTGATCCCTTCAATAAGTGAAAAAAATAACAAATATATATATATATATGTATATATATAGAGAGAGAGAGAGTGCTCAGCTTTGCCAACTGTTCTACGGAGCTTTGCCGACTGCACTGTTCCCCCGAAGGTGGCTGTTCTGGACACTTTGAATCAAGCAGCGATGAGATGTAACCCTTTGTCACCACTATTCATCACAAGTTCCATAATCAACCACAACATTGGTTATCCTTGGTTATTCCTAGTCATTCTCATAGTCATTCTCATAGCCATTCCTATAGTCATTCCCATAGTCATTCCTATAGCCATTCCCATAGCCATTCCGATAGCCATTCCCATAACTATTCCTTGGTCATTCCTGGCTTCTCCTTACAAACCTCCTGCGAAACTCTCCCTGGCAACGGCACCTCTGTACCCACCAACAGGTGCTTCCGGCAGAAGCTTTCCTCTGCTCGGCACAGCCTGGCGATTGGGTGAGTGGCAGAGTCGCATGACTGGCACCTGCAGTTGTTAAGGCGTCAAAAATGGTTGAGAATCCTATAGTAATGGTCAATGACGAGATTGGTAAGGCGAAAAATGGTTAGAAATGTTATAGTAAGGGTCAATGACGAGATTGGTTAGCCATAGTGATTGCAAATAGTGATGATTAACAATATCAATGACTTGATGATCATGCTGAAGCATTACTATTTTTCCCCATAATTGCTAATGACACTGTGAGAGGTGAGTCATTACTGTTATGGGTTATGAATACGATTCTTACTAAATATCAGCTTCCTGATTATTGAGAATGGTTAATCATGATTGAGGTTAACATCGGCTATTGTATAGTCATTGATGAGATTTGATGAGCAAATTAGCAGTGAAGAATAGCGGCCAACAACATGAGAGAACGTACCAAGTATGTAGGGATGATCGCGATGATCCATAGCATCGGTGGGTCCCTCAAACATGGACAGGTTCCCTACATAGGTGGATCGGGGTACACCATTCATGGACACAGCGGTACCGTTTAGGAGTTGGGTGCTGATATAGAGGACGAGAAGCAACAAAAGATTGCATGTACTTACACCAAAAATCATATGGTCCATGTGCCTAAGTGCATGGGAGAGCAAATGACCAAGAATGATACATACAAAGATGTTTTGGAGATTCTATATGATTCTACTCAAGGTGCGACCAGTAGCCATTACCCTTGAATGGTTCTTCTTGTTCATAGACCCACGGCGTGGAAAAGCCTCCGCCGTTGCCTTGAGTTGGGCGTCATGGCAATGGTATTGATCCTCTTGTCCGTCTGGCTACCTGGGATGATACTGTACACCACAGATAGTGGGAGATCTCTTGGTAAAACAGCTCCATTTGCATGTACATTACCAGATGTTACGATGAAGATCAAGTCATCAAGTCATTTCCAAGTCACCAAATGACGGCGGTACCAGGTCGCTGTAGTGGGACCAGCACCAACATTGAAATTGAAGGAACAATTCCATTTAATCAATGGATTGAGTACTTGCATGCGCCTTAGTTGTTATACATTTGTTGGGCAACATAAACTGATCGTTGCCGACGCTTGACCATTACTCATCATCAATTACTGGACGACTCACAATGAATATAACGCAAAACATCATCTGCACAAAGGCTATCATCATCATTGATTGTCCTGTTACTGTCAGGTAATGCGGAATATGGACCATGGCTGATTACTGATCATCATTGCAACCAAATTCATCCTCATCATCATCATCATCATCATCAATTGCAACAAGTTTTTTTTTCAGGCAATAATTACACATGTCATTAACCACCGTCATCATCCCTATCGTGCGAGCTTGGAAAAACCACAAAGGTTACCAACTTGTGTCTGGAACATGTTGATCCAACTGAGTCTCTTCAACCACAACTAGCAGCTCTGGGCCTCCGAAAAGTATCCAACATGTATCTATTTGGCTTTGGGTCAAAACCCTTAGTCCCCCTGGTTCCCCATCAAGAACCTGTTTTCCCCATTATTATTGGTGGTTGTCCCCCATTAGTTGGTTGATTCATATTGACCCACAGCCATTTGCTTTTAGCGTTCACTAAGCTAAGTCAACAACATGGGTGAACGACTCCAAAATCCAATCTGGACCGATAATTCAACGAGTCCCTAGACAAAATAGATACGATATGGGAGACTTAGACAAACTCAAACCTAATGACAAGCTCAACCCCTAAGTGAAGCAGTCCATAGTTTCACTGTACGGTGGTTACTGATAGATGTGCCCCATTTTTCTCTGATGGTGGGATGGTTGGGATGATTGGGATCGTTGGAATATTGTTTTTTTGTTCGAACATCGAGCATCCTGAGACTCAGAATTCAAAAGCCGTGAATTTCAGATTTTTTGAACTTGAACAAAGGTCTCAAAGGAAGTTTTGAACTTGAAAGATGAGTACTTGGGTGATCTTGTGCATTTCCTACCGGCACCCTGGGTATCTGCGCACCACAACCGCTTCTTACGCGCCATGACCGTTCAGAAATTGTCCAACTGAGGATTGGTCTACCCGATCTTGATTGGATGCCGTATTTCTATTTCCATTAGAAGCCAAAAGGGTGGTTCCCCTGACTTAGCTAACTTGGTGAACGTAGCTAGGCTAAGGACTATAGTTATGGTTGAAAACTAGTTTGTTAAATGGTTGAAAACTAGTTTGTGGATGTAGGATACTGTTGAATTATACTTCAATGATGATCAACGATGATTATTGATGGTAAATTGATGCTGAATTAGTTGATGATTCATTCTGGCGAATGATCCTTCAGGATACCAAACTTGTCGAACAATGCTTCAACATGAATGAGCTGCTGCAGTGCGGCCACTACTCAAAAATGACTCAAACCAGGTGATTAATTAACCACTAGTCATTAATGACTACTCATCATGGTTAACCACTAATCATCATTAACCACTAGTCATTAACCACTAGTCATCATGACTAGTGGGTTATCATTGGCCATAAGCAACGATCACTAGCCATCACTGACCCACCCAAAATTTCGGCTGGGCCCAGGACATGCGAAGGTCATAGCACCAACCACGTCTTCACTCAACCTATTCCAGGCTACCGGGGCAATATGGTTGAGGCGAGAATAAGGGTACGTTACTGGTGAATGATCGTTAGTAATTGGTAGTTAGTTGGTTGTTAGTGTTGTAAATCTCCAGGGGCCGTAAACAATGGCTGATGAAGGTTCTTGATTTAATGGTGTATATCGAGGCAATGTCACACCAGTTCCAATAGATAAAACATCTATTAATGAACGATCTTCGACTTCCATGCGAGTTTGCCAAGGGATAGACCAAGTGGTATATGCATCGACCAAGACTTTGAACCCTGCTCCTGAATGGTTCCACCCTGGTGTCAAGCTAGATCAACAAAGCTTCTCCATTGCATAGTCTCAGCAACGCTAGCAGGGAATCATTTCGGCATGAGTCCAGGCATTTTTTTCAGAACAAAATCACACGGCTGAGCTGATCAAAAATTCAGTCACAGAATGAAGCTGTGATATCATCAAGGCAACATTGAACTTGGTAATGCCCCAGTCTGCAATGTTATCCCGGTTTCAAATAGCTTCCAAAGTGAACAAAATCATAAACATACACTAAATCATTAATCAACCTTGAGCCAAAATGTATTCATCAAAATAGTAGACCTCATTAATGATTAGTGTTCATCCATGCCTGCCAAACACTAGACACTCAATATCATTTGTATGACAAATGCGTTGACAGATCAGGTGGCTTTCAAGCCGATGAGCGCTGGACAACCATCCCTCATGGCCATTGACAATATTGGGACGATCCCAAGGCCCGAAGTGACCCACCCATTGACAGTACTGGCTGTAGCACATCCCAAAGTCGCCAATCATCAAAGTGATGCTTTATATGGGGGGTTCTTAAAGTAAGGGACACCCCAACCATTTTTAGGTATTATCATAGATGGCTAATATTGGATGATTTAGGGAACTCCTATTTTGAGAAACCACCATATAAATAGTTGCTACAAGTATTGATGGACCATTTTGAAAGCTGGGTGGAAAAGTCCTGCTTATCAACCACTATAAACCCTTATGAACCACTATGAAGATATAGCACTATCAACTACCGTTTACCACTGACTAATAATTCTCAACGACCCTTAACCACTATTAAGCACTACACTTATCTATCTTATTTATAGGTACAAAGTATTGAGCTATAGTACCTGATAAGGTATCAACACATTAGCACTATATTGATCTATTAAGTAGATATCAACCATTATCAACTATGGGACTCACCCATTCGACCTTGCGCTTACGTTCCAAGCAGCTCAAGAATGCTCACATTGCCCGCATCATAGCTCACAACCACCTGGCAACATCGGTGAATGATGCGGTATCGTTTATGGGTGGAAGGGGTTCAGGGTCAACCTGGTTAGTACAAGTTTGCTTATAGTTGCAGGATAGATATAGATTGACTATAGGTCAATACCTAATATAGTGGTTGATACATTTAGTAGTAGGTGAACATGTGAAGTATTGTGGATGATAAGAGGAAATATAGTGGTTCAATATAGTGGTTGATCATTCCAATGGTTTATGATGTTTAGTAGTGGCTAATCATGGTTCATAGCTGGTCAGTGGTTCACGGTGGCTTTTGCGACTTTTGCGACAGAGTGCATGGGGCTGCAACGATGGCCAGATAAATCGTGCCATCCCTACCATGTGACAATGACAGTGAGCGAATGGGGACACAAGACAGGCTGCATGGATTGACCTAACCTCCTGCCATGGTGATTTGTTGTTGGACACACCAACCTCTACTCATGTTCCTCACTGTTGCACCACCCGAATGAAAGCAATTCCAAAGAGCAGTGCACGACGAATGCATGTTGGGATAAATGGCACGTGATGCATACCCCATAGCATGATATGAATATCCAAACAAATGCAAACTGCGGCATCGATGCATCTGGATGGGATAATCAATGACCCGATTGTACCACTTCAACACTTTAATCCACACCTGACTTTGGATAGTCAGGGCAGCATCCGTGGTGTCCGCACGAACATCATCTTCTCCAAGGAAATATTGCTTGTTGATCAACACAGGAACCTGCGAACTAGTAGCAAGGGATGGCTAATCATGGTTGATGGCGCGTGAATGTTGTCATCATGGTTCAGGGTGGTTGATATATTGCTTGAGAATGGTTTACTGATGAATGATGATAATGATGTACTCTTCGTGGTTGACAATGATCATGGTCAATGAAGGTTAGTAATGCTTGATAATGGAAAACATGTTGTTTGGAAATGTTTAGCAACGCGCAATCAATCACTACAATACAAAATAATTGATAATGGTCAACAGTGATAATAAACTCCCATATCACCAACTATGGCCGTTCCATGCTGATGACCACAACAACAACAACAACAACAACAACAACAACAACAACAACAACACCAACAGCAACAGCAACAGCAACAGCAACAGCAACAGCAACAACAACAGCAACAGCAACAGCAACAGCAACAGCAACAGCAACAGCAACAACAACAGCAACCACCGCTGCATTCCCTTGAAGCACCACACACTCAGCCAACCGGGATACATAGCACCAGTTCAGCCACCACCAGCCACCACCAGCCACCACCAGCTACCACCAGCCACCCTTCCGTTAGAACCACGTTGCCATCCTCGCCATCCTCGCCATCCTCGCCATCCTCACCACGGCGCTCACCTTGGCATTCTCTTCCGTCAAATCGCAGCAGATCGCTGTGCAGCTGCTGGGCTCCCTGTGGCATTTTTTGCAGGGAAATGGAGTCATGGTCTTCACAAATATATGTTTTTTAGGTATAGTTATGACATATATATCTATATATGTATTTAATATAATTACATACCACTAATTTGTGAATGCATATTTCTTTAAGCATGTAAAACATTGTGAAAAATGGTATTTCTGCAAATATGCATAAAAACATGAAATGTATGTATGCATACGTATACACATCATATCTAACACATCAAACTTCTCTAGTGTAGAAATATTTCCTTGTGAATTGTATTCGCGTTCTACTGGGCGCATTTCGGATCTACCAATGGGATATATAATTCATATACGCATGTCACGTGGCATCTATACGCTGGATTTGAGAACTTGGCGCCATGAAATAGGTTTCCATCTTGAATAAAAAATAGAAAAGTAAACAAGTTTGAAATGCTTACAGAGATCCAATGTTTGGTGACCCATATCCATACCAAATCGAACCGAGCAACAAATGCTGAATGCAGTAGGCAACCAAATGCCCCTCGTAGCGGAAGGAACTGTTGCCGCAACAACATCATCCATTGCTCGTCACGGAAGTGCTTGAGTTGGGCAAGGAAAAGGGCATCAAACAAAAAGGCTATAGGCAAAAATAGGTACAACAAAACATCATAAAACCACCCAACATCAAAATACGTTTGAGGGAAAACCAATCATCTACTGTACATGTTTCTAGGGGTTTCCCTATGGCTTGGGAAAGCCCCGGGAGATCAGATTCACACGCTTCAACGAGGCCAACTGGTGGTTTCTCAAAACAGGGAACCCCAAACATGTTTGATTTAGTATTACTGGCTACCCTGAAGGTAGGGATGATGATCAAAATGGGATGATGACTGGGGATACCCCTATGACTTGAAAAAGCCCGGCACCTGGCTACTCTGAAGGTAGACTCTACTCCTCAGTGCGCAGCCCCGACCTGAAATTCACCACTTTGTTGAGACGAAGGTCGTCGCTTTCATCCGTCAGGATCGGCCGCCCCAGCGTTTCGAACTCATTATCTCGGTGCCAGGCGGGGAGCTGAAGATGATTGCTGCACTTCCGGCATCAGTTGCCTTCCCATGTTGGCCTTGCCGAAATCTACCTGAAGACTTTCTTAGGGGGTGAAAATCAACATCGAAACAGAACTTGATCAATGTTTAGCCCATCAAAGAATCTCTAGTGCTGCCGTTGATCCATGATCCATGGATGGTTCCCCCGTCTAAGAGGACAAACAAATTTGTTGAAGCTGAGAGGTCGATCTGATGCTAAAGCTGAACATGACCACATGTTGAACTCGCAAACACACTGGTGGTTTCTCCAAAATCGTTGGTTTATTTTTTCCAAAAATGAACAACATTGGATGATTTTGGGGGTCCCCTATCTTGAGAAACATCCACCTGCAACTAGTCTACCCCATAGTTGCGAGCGGGGCGCACTGAATGATGAGTAGTTCAAAATCTGACGTTTCTGTAGTACTTGCCCCATGATAATTTTAGTGTAGTAGCAAATGAGTAGTTGATGGTAGCTGCAATTTTAATGATCCTCTATTCACGATCATTGATGGCCTATTTGACCGCAGCCATGGCTGATGACGTCCAAACTCTAGAATGAAGATTTATGAACATTTGAGAACAGTTTCTAATCAGTATTTGTTGGTTATCATTACCTCCATCAATCCGCTCTATTGTCCAACCAACATCAGAGATATCCCCAGTACTATCTGGTCACGCTGGTGGTTGAACCACCCCTTTCAAAATATGCGTCAACCAAATATCCCAAACATAGGACGAAAAACAACTGCTAAAAACCACTGACTAGTAGCTGTTTAAGCATTATTGTTGGTTGTCCCTATTGCTAATCATTTGTTTGACCATTAGTATCACATGCGAACACCCACAAACTACTTGTGAAGTTCGAGCCAATCTACAGCTAGCCCCCAAGGCATGGACACCCCTTTTCCCACCATGCAGTTGAGGCTCGAGTCTCCTCCTGCGTGCTGCCACGTGCCGCGCAGGCATGTGGCAATGCAGCGAAGCTCGTTGCTTTACAAATCAAATGTTTATACCGTATCCACCATACGTGATCCAAGTGGATCCAAATGAACACATATATGACTTTTACAAATCCGTCAAAATTGTGTCAACTAGGAACTATCTACCTATCTCCATTGTGAAGGAACATGTGTACATATGACAAATATCCCTGTATATATGTATGCATATATCGAGATTCTCTATGTATATATATATATAAATTATACATTATACGTGTGAATTTCCCTGGGGCGATTGGTTACTTTTTCCAGATATCCGTTTCCCAAAGGTATCACTGCTGTTGACACATCCCTGTTCTGCTGCCTCCTTCCCCAGTAGGTTCACAGTGAATCATCAATTAGTAATCATCAAACGCAGCTAGAAAAATCACATAAAGGACCTCTATCCACCAAAAAAAATCTATAATTCGGAACATCTCAGCATTTGCATGGACCAATGATAGATATTCCAAAGTACTGTTGGCTTTGTCTTGTGTTTCTCATTCTATGGAGAATGATGTTGACATACACATGAAATTCTACATGTGTATGTATAAATATAAATATAAACCAACCACAGGTACGTGCAAAAATTTGCATGATCCCCAACAAAAGCGTCCATCAACACTGGAAACATGTTATTATGTGCGATATTTGTGTTACAGCAAATACAAACTTTACAACACCTCATAAATACTTACACCCGGAGTAGTATTTCTGAAACCCAAACATTGTTGTAAAGAAACGTGCAACAACACCTTGATGAATCCGATCCCCTATCCCTTAGCATCACCATTTTGCTGGCAGCTGGGTGTCGACCCCACGGCTCCTGAGAGCAGCAAAGGTTTCCAGTCGTTCCCATCGGCAGGATCCATGGCAAGGTGCCACGGCCACGCTGGGCTGCTGATTGGTCGGGGAGTTGGTTGACTTTGGGTGGGTAGGTGCATGAAGCTGCAAACTTGGTCCTGTAGAAACACCTGAAACATCCTGAAACGGTTATCCACAGATGATGAAGAACACAGCTGATCCTGAAACTGTTTATTCACAGTTGATGTTGTCTGTGTTCTTCCATGCTCTGGGGTCAATCTGCTGCCGGCATTTGCGCACAACAGTTGTTGACAGAACGCTTTGCACAACACAAACACCAAACAACTTCGACCACGGGTCTCCAACCTCTCAACACAAAACAACCAACAACTCATCAAACTTCACCTCACCAAGTGTACAAACCCTTGATCAAGCAGGACGCATCCAAAACCTCTCCAGCAAGTCGCATCCCTAGACTTTTAAAGAATTGGGATGAAGTAGGTATCATCATGACCAGAGCCACTCCGTCAAGCCCAAAATGCAAAGGCCGTACCCATCAACTGGTTTGATGATCTTCCCCTAGTGTTGGTAGACCACGACCACGGCTCTTTTGGCAAGATCTTTTTCGCACAGCGGTCAGTCCTGCCAGGGCAAATGCACGTTGAGAGGTGAAGCTGTATCCTTGATCAAGTGAATTACGAACCATCAGCATCATCAACCATCAGGTGAGTCAACCGTCACAAAGCATCATCAAACATCATGAATCACAGTCGAGTTGTGCAATACGAACCTTTGTCACTATCAAGTATGCATCATCTCCAATAAGACTCACCATTCTTAATTAGACATGACCATTGCCAACACTCACTATGAATAACCAACATTGATCACAGTTGTAGCATGGTGATGCTTAAGAACGGCAACTTTATAATAATGGTTCTACTTGTCATCATCAATGATCACCATTGATCCTAGTCAACTGCTATCAATAACCAGTGGTCAATTGCTATAATAATGGTTAATAATGATTATTAGCAATGGTGATGCTATAATAATGGTTAATTGCTATCAATAACCACCATTAGTCAATAATCACCATCAATAATCACCATTACCATGACTTGTCATCAATAATCACCATTAATAACCACCATTGATCCTAGTTATTTGCTGTCAACAACCACCATCATCAACAATAACACTCACCATTCTTAAGCATCACCATTGCTAATAATCACCATTAATAACCACCATTCATCCAAGTTAATTCAACAACAAAACGCAAGTGCTTTCGACTTGAGACCCTGCCAGTGTAGCATGTGGCTGCGCCAGCTGGGGTTGCTGGAACAACAAACATCATCCCAACCTGCAACACAGGTCTTTAAAACATACATATCAACATATGATTGTCTCAGTTTGTTTTATGGTAATAATCTAACAAAATATATATCCAAACAGTATAGGATCAATCAAGTTATTTTGATATATCTAATTTGAGATATGTTCTATCAAAAGGTGATATCCATATATATCAATATATCTATCAAAATCCTTGTAGATGCTTGCAGCGTTTTCACTTTTCATCACCATGACGATGATCACAGCCACAAGTTGCCGATCGTTGCAATGATGGTGTGGCCCACTACGTAGGCGCCTGCGTTGAAGTTTTCACTTATGGAAACACTTCGTCCAATCGCTGAGAGTTAGCAGTTGGTAAAATAATCCAACGAGATTGGTTGATTCTGTTGTGGCATTTGACTCCTGTTCAACAGTGGCGAATTAATTGCGGTTCATGGGGGATATCAACTTACAACACACTAGATCTTTGAGTTTATAAGCACACCATGAGATTCAAACAGTTGCTACTCAGACTGGAAATACTCCAAGTGATCCAGCCGACTTACCAGCCAACTAGGAGACACATGGCAACCGACCTCGTCTGTGTGGGTTGCTCCTGCAGTCTCACACAACGATCGCGGGCAGTGACACCCCGCGAGCACGGCAGCACGGGATGTCCTCGTAGGGATCTCCGCCGAAATCCTCAGGGCTCACGTCCCATGCGGTGTTGGCCGTCGCCTACAGCTGCCCGTGGAACCAATGGGAATCCAAAGATGCAAAATGGGGGAAGGATGGTTTATACAAACCATGGTTGATCAGATCATCTTGAGGGATTTATGCAAATCATGGTTTATACAAACCATGGTTGATCAGATCATCTTCAGGAATTTATACAAATCATGGTTTATACAAACCATGGTTGATCAGATCATCTTGAGGAATTTATGCAAATCATGGTTTATACAAACCATGGTTGATCAAATCATCTTCAGAAATTTATACAAAACATGGTTTATACAAACCATGGTTGATCAGATCATCTTGAGGAATTTATACAAATCATGGTTTATCAAACCATGGTTGATCAGATCATCTTCAGGAATTTATCCAAATCATGGTTTATCAAACCATGGTTGATCAGATCATCTTCAGGAATTTATCCAAATCATGGTTTATCAAACCATGGTTGATCAGATCATCTTCAGGAATTTATCCAAATCATGGTTTATCAAACCATGGTTGATCAGATCATCTTCAGGAATTTATCCAAATCATGGTTTATCAAACCATGGTTGATCAGATCATCTTCAGGAATTTATCCAAATCATGGTTTATCAAACCATGGTTGATCAGATCATCTTCAGGAATTTATCCAAATCATGGTTTATCAAACCATGGTTGATCAGATCATCTTCAGGAATTTATCCAAATCATGGTTTATCAAACCATGGTTGATCAGATCATCTTCAGGAATTTATCCAAATCATGGTTTATCAAACCATGGTTGATCAGATCATCTTCAGGAATTTATCCAAATCATGGTTTATCAAACCATGGTTGATCAGATCATCTTCAGGAATTTATACAAATCATGGTTTATACAAACCATGGTTGATCAGATAATCTTCAGGAATTTATACACATCATGGTTTATACAAACCATGGTTGATCAGATCATCTTCAGGAATTTATACAAATCATGGTTTATACAAACCATGGTTGATCAGATCATCTTCAGGAATTTATACAAATCATGGTTTATACAAACCATGGTTGATCAGATCATCTTCAGGAATTTATACAAATCATGGTTTATACAAACCATGGTTGATCATCTCGAAGAATTTATCGTCATGAAATCATGGTTTATACAAACCATGGTTGATCAGATCATCTTCAGGAATTTATACAAATCATGGTTTATACAAACCATGGTTGATCAGATAATCTTCAGGAATTTATACACATCATGGTTTATACAAACCATGGTTGATCAGATCATCTTCAGGAATTTATACAAATCATGGTTTATACAAACCATGGTTGATCAGATCATCTTCAGGAATTTATACAAATCATGGTTTATACAAACCATGGTTGATCATCTCGAAGAATTTATCGTCATGTTTGCATGTATCACCATAAAGATGACGCATTTACCTTCATTTTTGCATGTACCATCATCGGAACGGTGCAAGGAATGGTCAATACACTATGCTTCATTGTGATCAGTATTGACCGTGATAGTTCTTATCAGCCATTGATCAACCATGATGATCAGCCAACACAATGATGGCTGGTTGATGGTTGATTTGTGATGATCATGGTCGGCTGATGGTTGATCTGATCAAAATCATTCATCGATACAAGGTGAACAAAACCAGTTTGATGGGCCTCGATTCTGTCCAAAAAGACCAGCTGTGGGTATCTTTAATCATTGGGGATACCATCCATTTATATGGTTCAAAAAACTGATCTCTCAAAACTGCTTGTGACAGCAATTAAAAAACATCAACACTTTTGGGATACGGCCGATGAACCCCCAAATGTAATGTGGTTGGGGGCTGCCACGACAGTAAAAGGCCGGGAGCCATGAATCCGGAGGTGGTTGACCTGTCCATGTGGGTCACCGTGTACTCACTGAAACAGATCCAAAAACAAACATCCACACAGGTCGCAATTCTATGGGCAATCTATGACTCAAATCCTCATCTACATCCACGGTTGATGGTTGATGGTGTAGATGAGGATTACATATGAGTACTACCATGAGTCAAATCCTACGGTAAAACACCATAATAATCATCAACCATCAACCATTTCATACCATTTCAACCATGATGATGGCTGCAGCACCACCACTTAAACTTACACCACTCCCGGTAGCCCCACGGTCCCCAGCTTTCGCAAGCTCCCACCGGTCGCCAACCTGGTCTCCATCAAGACCCGGAAGACCTGGAGCAACAACTGCTGCATTTTTGGGTCACCTGGGTGGGTGGGTCACCTGGGTGGGTCACCTGGGTCAAGGTTGCACGTGTCATACATCCATGTGAGTGTTTCTCAAAATAGAAACCCAAAAAATGGTTGGTTTACTACTTAGAGATGGTGAATATTGGATGATTTGAGGGCACCCCTATGACTTGAGAAACACCCATGTGGGTGTTGATCTTCCTTTCTCCAGGACTGGCTAGCTTCGCCATCAAAACTCCCCACAAGGATGTTTAGATCAACTCCCATGTATCATATTACAATTTAGGTGGAGTATTGGTGTCATCTGGTTATGTGGTGCAATGCAGGGTTTGGATAAGTTATCTCTTCTTCATTCACCATCTTCGATCAAGGTTAGATTCACAAGTGGTACTAGTAAGAGCCTCAGGATAGCTACAAGACCGTCAAAGATTGAAGTCTTCTTTGAACATGTATTCATCCATCAACACTGCTCACGAAATGAAACCCGGTACCCCTCTTAGGAATTGAGCCATCAAAACCATCTCGTACTCCCCTGGCACTGGTAGTGGATGACTCCCTCCACAAGAACCCCTTTGTACTCATTTTTCACGGCATTCTTTGAGTTCACCTCCAGGCGTACAGCCCTACAAGCAAACAATCGGCATTGGTTTAACCCCCATGCCCTCCCCTGTTTGCCTCGGACGAGAAGAGGATCCACATCAGAAGAAAACAGGGACGTGCCTTGATTCTGCTTGGGCGGTGTGTGCAAATACTGATGTTGGGAATGCTGTGCACCCTCATATCCACTGTGGAGAATGCAGGGTTCCATGTACCACCGTGAAACCATTCGTCCTCGATCCACCATAGCATGTGAAGCACGAACCATCAACCCAGAAAACTACTAATTTTTCGCAGTGGCAACAAGCCACCCACCCAAGCAGTGTGATTGTACAACAAATGCTGCTGTTGCTTTTCGTGGTTGAACGATCAATTTGCAGTGGGCCTCTTGGAATGAATGTAACCCAGACCCAGGTAGAGTGATGAATCAAATGGTGAAAGCTTGCTTGTAGCCTTCTGGAAAAGCAATTCACTATTTGATGGTGTCTGCAAATGGTGGTACCCCCAAAATGGATAGTTTATTGCTATAAGTGGCTAGTAAACTGGATGATAACTGGGGGTACCCCTATTTTGAGAAACCAACATTTACAAGAGATGCTTCTTGGGTCGCCACCTGAAATCTCATTTTGGTAAGTGAGATTTATAGATGATAAGCTTTGGAATCCCAACACTCGGGTGGGACCTCCATGAGTCTCAAGTTCCGGTACCCACCGCTTGCAATGTCATACCCCCGGTGACTTTTAGACGGTAGCTTGGTGCAACTGTGGGTAACTGCCAGTTGAATGGCAATCTATCTAGCTTGTTGGGTGGGTTCAGAAAACTACAATCTAAGTAAACTGGTATGGACTGGTAACTAGCTTGTTGGGCAAGCTGATGAAACAAAGAAATCCAATTTAGGGAACCAACACTGCATTGTGCCCACTCAGCTGCTGACGAAAGCGATGCTCACGGCCATAAACTCCCACCTTGCAAAGGCATCATATGATTTGTGATTGGAGGATATTGGAGGCACCTTGAAGTTTTACCCCAACGAAATGATAATGACGTGATATCATGGGAAAGGAGGTGTGTCCGACGGACTAAAATATGGTCGATCTGTTCAGGCACTGCCAGTTGCGAGTTGCGGTAGCCAGCTGTTGTCCTCGTACCGGAGGTTTTGTAGCATATCGAGTGTGCACAAATCCAGCAAATCCATCAATGGTGTGATTCCCGTGGCGGGTTGAACTTCATGAATCTCCACCAACTTCTGGGAGCTGTGATCATCCCCAATCAACTATATAATATAATGGGAGATAAAGGAATTCTGCAAAATAACCATGCTCAAAGGTCTCATGAATTAGTCCCAAAGAACCGTAGAGTGATTGATTGGTTACAGCTTGGCTACCAGTAGGTAGCACGGTTGCTTGCTTGGTTGGTTTCTTCGTTGGTCGGTGGGTTGGTTAGTGGGCTGCTTGCGTCTGCTTGTTTTGTAAGCCAAGCACCACACACGAGCGATCTGCTGAATGATAGGGATAGAGAACCAGTTGAAAGGAAACACATATTGCTTTGTGAACATGTGATCCTCAATGGTGGCTCACCATGGTTGAGAATCGTTAATGATTGCAACAAATATAAGTTGGTTGATCGTCAATATCTATCAAAACTAATCAACTTACATTTAATGCAATCATTGCATTTCCATTCTCAAGCATGGTTGCGAATGATTGATTCTGCAAACTGCTTGAAATGAATCATGAGCCACTAACCCATGCCTGTTGACCCACCACTTTTGGATAGCTCAGGACCGGTCCCATGGCCTCTGGTTTCCCGGCAGGTCGCAGTTGGTGATCGAAGAAATCCCAGTCGTGGTCGTATCTGTCCAAGTACAAGAAGCGTCCATCCTCAGCAGCGGGAGTGGGGCAACCCCAAGTCGCTGATTCCATGCTTTCGAACATGTAAGAGAAGAATTTACAAACCTGTAACTGTACTTAACGTTTTTTCAGTTCCACACCGGGACGTCCCCTGAGTGTCATGCTATGCTCACACCACTGATGCAGCAATAGACCAGATCGCCCAGCTGAACGTCCTCGCTTGACCATCCATCATTGGTTTGGGCTGAGGGGTTGGTTCGGGTGATTGATGAGGATGTAGGATGTATATACACATAAAAAGATGGTTCAGAATGTCAGAATGGTTCTTATCATGGACGGTTTATGATAGCTTTTATCACTGCTGGTTGTCAATGATTGGTTAGCAATGGTTGATCATCAAGCGGTACAATATAATACATCAATAGCCATGATCAAGCATGATTGAGTGGTTTGGTGGGTTCACGAATCTTCCAATGGTTCAGACTGGTTAGTACTGGTTCAGAATTATGATTCATGATTGATCATGGTGGTTTGCAGTGTGGTTGTCAGTCATGGTTCGCTATTGTGGTTACAATGGCCATGCAGCCTTTCTGATAAGGAAAAATTGATGATTGCGGTCCAAAGTTGTCATTTAATCGGGTTAAACGCATGCATTGATGATGGCTATTGATTGTTGATGGCAATGTACGCCTTTGTTGGTTGGGTTAGGGATGCTTTGTAGGTTTGCCCTGTTTGGTTTGCTGGGGTGGTGGGCAGTGGGTAGCTAGTTGCCACATCCCATAGAATATGAACACATACACAAGCGTTGCCATCATCTCAAAAGTGCATCGTTGAAATCCCAACATCATATCAAAATCACCAACCAGTATCAAGTCCCTGCAAACCGGTTCCTAAGCATGCTCATCAACAACCACTGGGCTCCACCACCCCTGGGGCCGCTCCTTAGCCCCCCGCAGTAAAGGCCCTAGGCATACCCCTGGCTCTCGCAGCCCCTCCCAAGAACTGCTGCCTCGCCTCGAATCGCTTCATGGCCGAAGGCGTGTTGACCACACCTGTGCGACCGGCGTTCAGCTTCAGCAGCAGCTTCCTTGGAGATGGGGCCATGGCGGTCGCATGGGGAGAGGGGTTGGGTCAATGATGGTTTTGTGGTTGGTCAATACATGGCTTAACCGTCAGTTGTTGGGTCGCTCTATGATAGTCATGAGTTGAACATCTGCAAAAACTGGATTAGTGGTGGATAATGATGGGGGGTTGTGATCGTGGCTGATGGTCGGTGAAGAATGGTGAGATTCACCGACCATAGCCAACAAGGACGCTGGGAAACATGTGGTAGCTCAAGAATCCTTCATCTGGCAGCAACCCGTTCTTCAAATCCCCTCAAATTTGGGTTTTCAGATGTTCATTACCTCTCCATGTTTCTGTGCGCAGGGAAAACCATATACTCTCTATCAACATCCAGTTCGGTCGTGGGAAAAAAACATCTTCGAGCCCTGCACTCTTGGACTTACTTATCCTAATCAAGCAAGGAAACACTAGCCAAGATGACCATGAACAACCCCTTGCCAGTACCCACTTAAAAGAGACAAGGCTTCAGCCCCACTGAGATGAGGCACTCTTGGCGCCGCGATGCCAACAACGCCCACAAGCGGGTGCCGATTTGAGCCTCGGATGATCGAGAAGCTCCAGCCATTCATCGGACTATCTATAACAATGCTTAACCGTTGACGGATTGATGGATGGATTCATTGATTGATCGATTGATTGATCGGTTGGTTGATTGATCAATGCCTAAGCTGCCATATATCTATAAAGCTCGTGATCACAGTTAACCTGCTACCTTTAAACCAGGTTGTCTATCGATACAAACGCGCCCACAACCAGCATGAACAAACATGTCCGTAGGAAAATGACCAAGTGCAAACAGCATCCATCAAATAAATCGTGTTGCCAGAAATTATTGGAAAAAACTTACAAGAATCAGAACCTTGCTCTTGACATGACATCCAGATATCCAGGCCACAGCTTAGAGGGGTCGTCAAATCCCACAGGATCCTGTTCCTGTCCATCACCTGCGAGATTCCCCTTGATTCCTATGATACTGCACGATGTCAACATATAATGTTTCTTATGAACAAAAATACGCTGTATCCAATCGAGTTGGTGGCTGGTTGCCCCACCACAAAAAGATATCATTGTCAACTTTGTAATCATCCCATGTGCTTGAAACAAAACACCATCTTGTGATCATCAGCAAATGCAGCATAGTTGGTTCTTATTGATTATCCTCATTAGCCATTAGTAACTATCATTGGCGAATAAATCACTATCCCTAGCCACTACTACCAACCACCAAGATTAACAATGATCCATATCATCAAGCAACATTCTGATTTTGAGTTCAGTTAGGCCGCAGCCACAGAGCTTCGAATTGGTGCCTTGCAAGGAAAAAAAACACCATTCTCCCCATCCATCAACAAAAATCCAACCCATCTGAGTCCTGTCCGCCGGCCCTGCCCTCCATACTACCTGTGATCAGCGTGCCGAGACGCCATGCTTTGTGCCGTAGGGAACTC
>VSDK01021031.1:782934-797242 GCA_009767595.1 Symbiodinium kawagutii
TCCTGCTGATCTACCAAATGCCGTGGGCGAATGGGATCGTTGTCAGAGATCACGACTTGGTTGCCTGGTGCTTTGGCCCATGAATCCTGGTGAAGAACTAAAACAACATGTACGGTTACACCAGGCAACGTGCTGGAGTAGTGAACCATCCATTTTTTGGGTTCCCTATTTTGATAAACAACCAAATGAGTGTGCTTTTCTTCCTAACAGTGCAAGGGATTTTACTACGTGGAGGTGCCAAAGGAATCGGGCCTCAAAGTAACCACCAGGAAACATGCAACTTGCATAGAGCTTAGACAAGCCCAACTATGTTGCACCCAGCGAGCAGCATGTTTAGAAAGTGGAAAGTATCAAAATGACACCCATAATATGTAGTAGGTCATGTTGTGTCCAATTGAACGATCAAACAGATCCCTCCTCTCCCATCGGCAGATTCAGCCTGTTGTGCACATGGGATCATCAGCAGGTTCTGCCCCCGAGCAAACCATCAACTGCTGGACAACTACATCGATTTGTTGGATGCCTACTGAATGCCCTGCCGTATTTTTCTAGTGACAATCTGTTTCAAGGATCTCAAAGATATGCTCATCATGTCAACTGATCATGCCACTAATGTGGATGATCAGCACTACTTATCTTCAACCACGACTGGAGATGATCCTTTACTAAACATAAACACTATAGCCAATGTCCTGGCTCACCATGTTTTTTTCATTATCAACCACTATCCATCCCTTTACGAAACAATCAGAACACAGTCATCACAAACCCTTCGCAAACCCTTACTATCCTTGAGCATGCCTCAAACCACCATGATCAACCATTACTATGAAACGCCAAAATCATCAAACATCAACCAGCAAACCATTAAACCAATTGACTAGCTACCATCAACAACCATCAAACATCATTGATTCACAAGAATCCCTTTCAAATCAACTACCATCAACATAATCACCCACTTGTCAACCCGAAAGTGGTGAAACTCATGGTGAACTAATTTGGAAATCACCATCTCCAACCACAAACCCCTTCAGCTGATAATCACTATCTATTATATAATTGATCATTAGTTCACTAATAGTGTCAATAGATTTGATTATCTGGAAATTCCCCCACTAATCCACCACCATTGGAGATTTCAACCACTATGGATTAGTTGATTATTCTGGATCAGTAACATCAGCTGCTAATGGATTTCAACCATCATTCAATATGAATGATCCACCACTGATCCCTACTGATCCCCACTAAATGATCCCCACTGATCCTCACTAAATGATCCCCACTGATGCCCACTATGGTTCAATTTCCACCACTATGGATCAACTGCTATTATGTCACTGATCCACCACTGATCCCCACTCGCAAACCGTGTCTCCTGTGTCGCCAGCAGCTGCTGACACCAGCGCCGCGCCTGACTTTCGGACGCCACGAGATGCACGGCGAGGCCGCGGCGCATGGCGACATGGCGCAGGGAGGGCACCGGTGCAACGCGACGAGGTCATCGGATTGCTTGGTGGAGCTTGGTGGAGCTTGGGGGAGGTTGGGGGAGGTTGGGGGAGGTTGGTGGAGGTTGGTGGCTGTGGAACTCAGCTGGTGAGTTGAAGAGGTTGGTGATTGACAATCCATCTGGCTAACTTGGTGAGGTTGGATGATTCAGATCGGTAAGCATCAATCTTTTCGAACTTGGTGAGTTGAGGTTGGTGATTTGGAGGATTAACGTTCAATTTGGTAGCGTGTTTTTCAGGCACCAGAATCTCTCAATGACGACTGAGTGTTAGGATTGGCCATGTCCCTAGGACCTGAACTGGTGGTGACCCAATGCGTAGTGCATCCCAAAAACCACATACTTGGCCACTAGTCACTAATCAATATTGGCAATAATTGTTGGATATGATTAACTGTCTTTAACCGGTGTGAATGACTTCAGTCCCAATTTGCAATCAGTATGCACTCTGGGCCAAGCTCGAAACCACCTGCTGATAGGCAAACCAGCTATTAATGGTGGATTTCCCACTTCTCGGTTAGCCTGCCGGAGAGACCTGGAAAGTATTTGACATTCATATAACTAATTGTTCACTTTAGCATGAATCATATTCGGATAGATAGTGGAACTTGGTGAGGGAGCTACAACCCTGCGTTCCTTGAGCAGCTTCAGAGCGCGAACAACTATAGCAAGGACAGTTTCATGAATATCGGTGGCTATGGTCAAACTTATCCAAGTAGATACTGTTTGTAATTAATAGGAATAGATATACTCGGAGATATGGAGGGTCAATACCGTGGCACTAGTACCCCGACCATCCCCAAAAATGACCCTTTTGGAGGGTTGGTTATGACCCATATCCAGGTGAGTAGTTTGCAGGGTATAAGGTGGCTGGATTTTTTAGAAACGGTTGGAGAAGAGTGTTGTAACTCCTCCCAGCATCGATCCGATCTTGGCTATTGGCAAATGTTAAAAACAACTATCCTGGGTGATTCATGAATGAATAATAATGCCAACAAAGGATAAATAACCCCCTCCAATTCGTTAACGCCAATATCATAATATTGTAATACTTTTGAACAAGTTCTCTCATGAGTAACCATCCAATCGCATCCCTTGCTTCATCCCTCATTGGCTTCCCATCAAATTAAATTTGATCATTGATCATTGAAGTCGGTCATTGAGAATTGAATTTGATTGTTGACAGTTTTTGCACAAAATCACTCATCGTTTATTTAGATTGATGGTTCTTATCCGCTATGTATCATCAGATCCGCCCAAAAGCCATCCATTTTTTGGGGTCCCTATGGCTTGAGAAACAACCACATGGGTGCTCCTTTTTTGTCTTAACCATTCGCGGGTTGCTGCCATTCCTGCGCTGCTGGAGTCACATGTGGATGCGTATCTTCTGACGCAATGGCTGTGTCAATAGTGGCACCCCGCATCATTCAAACGACGAAACAAAGCAATAGCTTCAGCTATGGGGAACAGTCAGAGAAACCTCAAAAATCAACATTAACCAACATATCAAGCAACTATTAAAAATCCGATATCATAAACACTATGTTGACCAAATAACATAGGTAAACTAAGTACGTACTATCAACATAATAAACCAACTATTACTGTATAACCAAACAACATAATAGAACTAACTACTACCAAGATAATAAACCAACGATTATAACCAACCGACTCAAGGAACAGATCCCAGGACTCGGCGTCACGACTTCCAGTCCTGGAATCCGCGCCGTTGCCAAGAACCCACGGCACAAGCCGAACTTCGTCTCTGTTCGATGCCTGGGCTGACCGACGGATGTAGATGGTCAACCTGGAAATCTGGTGGTAAAAGCTGACAGCTAAGTGTAATTGATTCTGTTGAACCAGTCGACAACTGACAACTAGTTAACTCATTGGTTATACTGGTGTACAGTACAAAAGCTATAGAGTTCACACCTGGTCATGGTTGAGTGTGGTCAATTGTGATTGATCATGATTGATCATAGTGACCACTAGTTGATGACCATTGGACCATTGATCATAATTGATCATAATTGATCATAATTGATCATAATTGATCAGAGTAGAAGACTCTCATAGTAGATTCTGGCGGTCATCAACCGCTGTGATGGTCTTCTACTGATAAGGTGTCATACTGGTGCCGTTGAGAGTCAGAACCCCCTGACATTTGTTGATCAAATGATCGTTTCATATCCTTTCTCTCGATCAAATACTCGCCCATCATCACCTGGTCAATAGATATGCCTTGCTTGGCATGCCCACAGCCTGGTGATAGCCAGTCCACACCCATCATGACAAAGCACATGGCGGAATGTAGCAGGGGTAGTAATGACCAGTACAAGCATCAGTTGATCGTTGGAATGTCCAAGCATTCGGAGGAGTTCATACCCAGGTTGGTGTTTGAAGACGTGTTCTTGCGACCAATCCACTCTCAGCTGCGATGTTTGAGTATAAGTCGCAGAAGTCGGAGAAGGGAACTACCAAGCAAAATCTAAGTTAGTGAGGCCGGTCACATCTCCACATATGTTGCTATTTTGATACTACTGTTATTGCATTGGCATGTTTTATCAGATCATCCCTGGTATGCAACAACCCACCAACAACGGCTGTGCGAAGTGGCCGCAGAAAAGTTTGATTCTATTTTGGTTGGATGGGAATGTGCAGATCAAGCATGATAATTATATATCTGCAGTGTATGCCCAAATAAATTGTGATCATGTAACAATCTACACATACAAACCTATCTGTCTCCCTGTACCTATAATATATGTGAATGGCAAACAATTAAAGCCAGTATATGTTGATGCCAACCAATCCACAAACCGAACTGCAAGGGTCACGAAATCATGACACACTTCAAGTTTCTAGCCCATGCCGTGGCTATGATGGTTATAACTACTATTAAGTTACAATGGATGTAACAATATTAATTGGTTTAAAAGTTAGTAATGGATATATCAATTATTAAGTTACAATGGCATGGTTATAATGCTTATAACTAGTTATAACTATTTTTAAGTTACAATGGATATAACTATTTAACCAATTGACTAATATAAAACATGCCATCACCCTTCTGCATCCCAGCCACCCTGGCAGGCCGCTGTGACCGCTTGGAGGATGTCGTTCACTGGCGCCAGCGCACCACATCCCACGTCGCCGCAGGCGAGACGCTTGGAGCTGGGAGAAATCACGTGGCAGCCGCGGTGCTGAAGAGTCCTGGGCGGATGTATAGCTATAGTAGTTGTTGCCTGGATGGTTCCTATATATCATTGTTGTTCTTGTATATTACTAGTTTTTTTTTAGTACTATATTTTTTCTTCCTATTATCATTATTATTACTATTACTATCATTATACGGATATCCCAATGATAATAATTGTAAGACAATATGACAATATTTCGATCAAGAACTGGTGTCAATGGCTATCAAGGCTATACCGGCTATACTTATAAAAGCTATGGCCTACAGCCTACGGTATGGCTATCAATCAAGGCTATCATGGCTATCAATCATAGCTATCATGGCTACCCAATCCAGGCTACCAATCAAGGCTATCAGAGCTATTTTGATGTTGATTCACCGAATTTGTTAGCTATATGCTTTTGTAAATCTCCTGATTTCGAATTTCACTGTCAGCAATCCCCCACTTTTCTCAACTCCAACGGCCGGCAGGCCGGTTGGGCCCTGATGCGAGGTGTCCTGGCCACAGCGTTGAGCGCACTGCAGGAAGCGTTTGGGCGGAGCCCATAGTGAGCCCTCAGGCCCCACGACATCAACGATTGCTTGCTGGGCCCCAGACCTCCAAAATGAAGAACCAGTAAGGCATCACTGCCCTCCCTGAACTTTTCACTGCTGTTGGCAGTACCCAAGCCAAAGCCTGCCTTCTTTGGACTCCAGCCCCCTTTCGGCACTTGCCAAAAGCCCCCAAAGTACGGATTCGCATTGAGGTTGGCCACCCTGGGACTAATGATGCCCACCAGCTTTGACTTCCGACGTCCGCTCCTCCCGCTGAGTTTCGCTGACATGAGCCTCCAACAAATGCCATAGCCAGAGGAGGCGTACTGATAAGGCCGGTGCTCCAACGAATAAAGGTAGAGGCTCTTCGGCCTAAAGAACATCTCATGCAAACAGCTGAGATGGTGACCCCGCGCCGTGTCTGGGTTCTCCAAAACCATGAGCTCCAACTTGGCCTCAGCCATGGCATCTTGGTCTGCAATGCCCATTCCAGGCCACTGGCGCCGTTCCAAAGCCAAGTCCAAGAACAGATGGCCCCAAGCGCTGTTGCGGATCATGGTGAAGCCCGAATTCTTCTCCTCCCCACCGAAGCTCAACCCAATCCCCAAGTCTGAAATGTTGATGGGCCACTGGTCAGCAGTCACCACATGGCACCAGCAAGTCCCCTTGCAACAACTCTTACCGAAGACTTCCATGATGGGCACTTCCATCCCGCAGCCAGGCGTAGGGACCGTGTCGTGATCCACCAGAATCAGCCAGTCGGTTTCATCCAGGTGCCGCTTAGCTGACAGCAATTTGAACCAGATATAGGGGTTGATCTGAGATAGGAACGTCTTGCGTTCCGACTTGAACAAACCCGAGAGGTCCAAGGAAGTTATGAGGTCGCCTTCCTGAACTTCGCTGTCCAAGAAGAAGCTATAGCCATGCTTCTCAGCATAGCATCGCCACCACGCGACATAATCTTTGAACTGCTCCAAGCCAGCTCCTGCCAATGCCACTAGGACCATCACACGCGGCTGTCCGGAGCTCAGGAAGTCCTCCCCGCTTTGGTTTGTCACTGGGATCCTTCCAAACGCTTGAGACAGGCGCGCCAGCTGCATCTCACCACAGCGCCGGATCCAAAGACTCCACGAGTTCTCTGCTTCGAAACGGGCCTCGCGGATGAACCTGTCAGGGTCCAAGGTGCGCAAACGCGCTGCTCTGGATGTACACCAAGCGACTTTCTTGGGCCCAGGTTCAACTTTCAATCCCTTTCTGGTCTCAATATCCCACCAGCGTAGCAACAGCAGTCGACACAGCTCGGGCTCAGGACATAACTTGTCCACCAGTTTCTCCTTCACCCTTTCGCTGCTGTTTCTTCCATCTATGAGGTCGAGTTGCTCTGTCACATCCTTCGCAAGTCGTAATGCCGCAACGTCACATGCATCGTCCATCGTGCCTTCGCGGCATCTCGTGACGTAGTTCTCCTTATCGATCGTCCCTCCCACGTGAAGCACACTCGACCGGCAACACCTCTGGAAATTCAGATGGTCGTCCCAGCATTCCTCCTTACCAACAGGCCCTGGCGAGCAGCAATGTTCCGCAGAAAACACATCTCCAAAACAAAGGCTTTGGATGGCCCTGCATGGCAACAGCTGTAAGAAGAGCAAAAGCATGTGAGGGTCACTTTGGGGCTCTGGGATGTGAAATACACAGCCATAAAACGCCATACGGGTAGTAGATATAATACTTTGATCTACGGTTGCGTTAATTGTGGGTATTGGGCATTGTCTCTTCACTTTTTAACAGTACGCATTTGTGTAAATCACATGCATGTCAGAAAATGGACCTGTGAATCTCTTTTACGCTGCTTATTTTGTGTTCGCAGCATTTCCGATGGCAGGCTATTTCCGGCAAAGCAACAGGTCAGCTCTTGAGCAAAAAGAAAGTAGCTCATCCCCTGGCTGCCCAGGTTAAGTCTAGTCTTGTCAAACACATCCCGTGGCCGTATGGAAGTTGCTGGCATGACAATGGCAATGCTTGGACCACTTCTTTGCTTTCTCCATGGCTCCCACCGCAACCTTACTCCAGTACGTATAAACCAAGGACGCTTGCATTCCATTGCATTCCTACATGCATGGACGTGTCTGGCCAATCACTGGAATTCTGTGCCAGAATCACTCTAATTTTCGCGAATGCTGGCTGGAATTTCCATCTCGGCAAACGATTGCTAAGATATCCATCCTTTTCAAACATCATTTTGTTGACAAGTCTCACCAGCACATCCCAAGATCTCCATCCCTTGCTGAACATGGGATGCCAGCGATGCCATCCCCGTCCTCAGGTGCTCACATGTGCTGGGGTGTTCCCACATCACAGTATTCATCGCTGGCGCCAGCAGCAATGGTTTCTCAGGATCCCAGGCACGTAGCAAGGAGGCCGCGAGGTTGTCCTTGGTTGGCTGCGGAATCTCAACGGCGCACGCATCATGACAAGCCACTGGCGAGACAACAAAAAGGTTAGTGATAGTATACGTATACTACATGATTTTCTGCAGTCTCGGATATTCATGATACATTTGACAATGCAAGTAAAGGATCAAAGGTTGAACAAAAGGCATTTATTGATGTTCTCTGCGCATCTTTGCACATCATTGCTAACTAACCATACTTGGGGGCTTGAGCTGGTGAGGGTTCCCTCATCTCAATTTGCCATCACAAATCATCCAACAATGTGGTGAATAATTAGCTCTTGGGAAAATACATGAGGGGCCAGGGCAGGTATTCTTTCTAGCTATGATTGTGTGTTTTGCTTCCCTCAAATCAACCAAGCCATTCGAAAGAGGACCACTACGGTAGACTGCTGGGTGGGTGTAGACCACGACTTTCCAAAACACTCATTGTTGGACGGTTTCAGGGTGTGGTCAAAAGTGATGTTAGCCAGCTGCCGCTTGAAAACCAACATCAACAACCAACTACAGCCAATCGTAATCGCCAAGAAATGATGTTTTTTCACCTCAGCAACCAAGTTACCACGATCCAATCAAACTAACATGATCAATCATATCAGCTATTATGGCTAAGCTAAGCTAATTTAATCACCAAACACGTTCCTAGCATCCATGTCCCATCAATGCTGCTCCAACCATGGGAGCACCATGGGGATCACCCAGCCCTCCCCAGCACTTGGCCCAGCCGCGCAAAGACCCAGCGCCATTTTGCCCAAGGTGTTGGCGGAGCAGGGAGCCACCAGAGCCACATCCGCCCACTTGCGCAGTTCCACGTGCACCACCAGATCTGATGAGACATCTTGGTATCCTGAGCAGCGATCGAAACTTGTAGATGTTGTTCTATTGGTTGTTTCATGCGGTGTTCTATTGGTTGTTTTATTGGTTGTTTCAGAAACAATTCATATGTTGTTTTGAGATTAGATCAAGACATTTGGGGATAGAACAGCCAATAGATTGCACAGTGACATTTTGACACCATTCGCACAGTGACATTTCGACTCAATTCCCACAGGCAGTGGCATTTGGCACAGTTTTGCCTCTGTTTTGGGATTTAATCAACACATTGAGGGATAGGATAGCCGACAGAATTCGGGATTGCAACACCCTCCAACGGCTCAAGGTACAGTATCCTTTTCTTGGGGGGTTGGGCTTCGCGATTGCGCATGCAAAGCAAGTTAAATATTTGAGACCACCGGCGTATCTGTGGTATGCGGTATGCCATTTATCCCCATGTTTTTCTTGCCTTGCAGGTATCCCTCTTCAGTTCTTCATCCACCTTATGTGGGTGATCACGTCGCGATATTTTGACGGGAAAAACCTCATGGGATTGGTCACTGAGAGGTGTCCGTGTCAAGCAAGTGACCCTGCCAAAACTACTTTATGACCTTTGTTCAAACCGCGTGTAGCATTTTGTGACCACAAGTTTACTGGTCCAACTGTTCTTGGGAAGCAAACAAAAAAAGTGCGGAGATGCAAAGAGATAGACAAAGTGAAGACATTATAGTCATGTCAACTTGCCATGCTCAATGCCGTGTTCCAGAAAAATGCGATTCTTCAGATCGCCAAGCGTCTGTCCCACTCATCAAAGTCTCGGAGGATATGGATTCGATCAGACATCTCTTCCCATGCTTTGAAATTTGCTGGAGAATAGCCTGGGACGGCAGGAAAGGGTTACCACTGCTGACACAGCAGTTTTGATTGTATTGGAGATGTGGATGGTCAGTGGCTCCACGGACGGCTATTGATTTCTATTCATATATCATAGAAGTAAATTGGTAATGAACAGTACATAATCAGTGTCATCAACCCAAACACTCCATATATGGTACATCAACCCAAAACTGGGTTAGAAGTAAACAGCAGGTAAATCATCCATAATAGCTAATAACCATGCTTGATCTACATTAAACATATGGCTATGGTCAAAACCCAGTACCCCTGGTTCCCATCATGAACCATTGTTTTCCCTGTTATTGTTGCTTATAATCATGCTTAATATTGACCCATAGCCATATCATAATTCGGGAAAATCTACCATACATGCAGCATCTGTTCAACCCAAACAGCAGGAACTCAACCTGGGCTTCTCCAAGCTGCGCCCAGCGATCTTTGCACTGGTCATGACCTCCGCTGCTGAAGTCAGGATCACCGCCACCTGAGCGACGTCACCGAAGCGGTTGGTGATGTCATGGTGAATGGTACAAGGTGTGGCCCCAAGATAGCTAAGTTATGCTAAATTACTAGGCTAAGTACTGGTTCTGGTAGATATCAGCAAGTATAATCATATATCTAAATGTTCAGTAAACCAAATAATAACTAGCGAACCCGTCATTGTAGGAGCACCATGCAGGTTGATGAGGCTAAACGAAGCTTTAATGCAAGTGAGCAATGGTGAAGAACGATGGCTAGATAAGTTCAGTAATCTTTCGTATGTAGACACTGTGGTTGTTACAAGTTGCTGTATAACGCCACCAACAACTACACGTGTTACTTGTACCAATGGTATCAAACCGAGTTGCCTGAGTGACCACATTGCTTGCAATCATTACTGAACAATTAAGCATCATTTTCCACCAACATATAACCATATTGAACCACTCGTTAACCATCACTGATCCTCATTGATCATCCCAATGCCTCATCAAACAGTAAACGTAGCATCAGAATGGTGACGAAGACATAAAAAATATATCATACAAAAGACAAACCAAAAACACCATCATCATCATCATCATCACCATATCTAATCATACAACTACACGAGATCTACAGCACATCATCCAACCCTAAGATCTACATCACCACAGCACCACACCAGCTGCGCCTCCGCGAAGTCTGCCAGCTTCACCGCCAGCTCCGGGACCTTCACACTGGCCACGCTGCCCGTGGCCACCAAGACCTGGAGATGGTCCGAAGATGTGAACTTCGCGTGGAAGACCTGCATGTTTGAAGAAAACTTGGAACAAATCTAGGAGAAAATCTAGGAAAAATATGATTTTACCAGGAGTAATTAAGTATATAGCAGGTGGAGATATTGAAGTTACATTCATGATCCGGATCAGAACTATTTTCGTAGATTATTTGGATGACTTAGTAACTCTGACTGCACATCCAAGTAGTGTTGCCTATGATTCTTCACCCACCGACCCACTCACCAGCCCCAGAGCGGTGCAAGTGACGATGCGCGGAGGACCTCCGTCAGGGCAATCTGTGAGCCAAGCAGCTCGACATGTTGGAGTTGGGACCTCGGGTTTTGTCGGAGATGGAATGAACGGCTCTGGGATCACTGCTTCGTCCCATGATTTGGCGATCTTGGTATGAGCCGAAGATGATTTATGGATATTCATGGCTAGATGTTACTCTACATAATTTTGTATGTGTATGCATACAAGTAGATCGACACATGTGTGGTCATAGATATTTTTCGTATGGTGGTTTCTCAAAATAGGGGTACCCCTAAATCATCCAACATTGGTCATTTATAGTATAGTAGCAAACCACCCATTTTTAGGGATCGCGATGCTTGAGAAACCACCATATGACAATCTGCGAGTAGTCAGCAATCTTGGGACAACCCACCCTGAACGAACAGCATCCCCAGTTAATCAAGGCTCTGGTGTTCCCCAGCCCCGCAGCAATGATTCCCTGAAGCAGGGGCCTTACAAGGCGAGGTCACGATGCATTAGGGGAACCTACGAAGATTTATCATGATCAACCACTAGCATCAAACAGCTATCATTCTTTGATCAAATCATTAATTCATATCAATTTTGCAGAATTGCACAACGAATCATTCACGTATTGACCATTGGATATGATGGTAAAACCATGGTTAGAGTATACAATGGTATTAGCTATTGGCTAATCATATCATAACCATTTCACTTTCATCTTGACCATCCCATAGTCTTAATGATAGAATGGTATAGCCATCATCACCAATCCATGGGCAACATCCACCAAGTTGTTGAACCAGTTGTTTCATCATTATTGTTGCTTATTTTCACCTATGATTAACCATTAGTAATGGTTATGATCCCAAATTAAAATCTTGAAAACCACTCAAGCCCGTTCCCATTCCCCATCTCCAAGCCACTCTGCCCTCGCGCGAACGCGTCAAGAGGTAAAGGAGCCCAGCAGCACCGGCGGCGGCCTCGAGGATGGAGGTTGCTACGCAAGCCCCGGGTCAAGGTACTTGGGGATTCCAGGTGGAGGCCATGGTGGTGAGGTCATTGGATGAGTGGATCAACATCAGCACATGACATGGCTATGGGTCAATATTAACCAACAATAATGGGGGATAACAACCCACAATTTTATAGGGAAAGCAATAGTTAATGATGGGGAACCAGGGGGACTAAGGGTGAACTGACCCAAAGCCATATGGCAATCAATGGCTGCCAAGTTAGTCATGATATGCATGGTTTCATGCTTTTTGTGCGGAAGATGTACTATATATATTACTATATAGTCACTACCAGCTGTGATAGAACTAGCAACTGTTGGATGGGCTTGTAGACCAACCAATTTACTGTTGGTGGTTGGTATTCCATAACTATTCATTAACCAGATAGTCACAGTAACTATCACTAAACCCAGCAATGGATCCATTCTAAACCATCATCAGAGCCGCTCTCAGCCAAGTTTTAAATCAATAAATCTCCTTTTGACAAAATCATACAACACTTAAGCAATGGTTAAATGGCAGCGACCCAGTTATCTGCCACTTCTCTTCAGCGGGGCATATTAACAAGGCTTCTCCCTCAAGCTAGTGCCTGATAGTTTCTTACTTTCTTCATGCGTTCGAATAATATCGAACAACTTTGGAACATGCTATATTAATACGTCATCATGGCTTATTGATCACTAGTACCAACGATCAAAATCAACGGCCGATAATGGTTGGTAAAGGGAGATGCTAATCCATCTCGCGCCCAGCTTCGCGAAGAGTGTCGTTGCAACTGGTTGAGTGTCCATTCAGGAACCATCGATGCACAACGGGTTGGTGGTTTCAACCCCTACGAAAAAAATTAGTCAACCAACCACTTGTTAACAACTACACTAGGGAAGACAAAAATTGCAACCAACCAAACAACCAGAACCATAAAACAACCAATTATTAAAGTTAGCAACCAAGTTATCAACCAAAAATTGTCTAAGTCCATCAACCAAAAGCACCACCCAAACAACGAGGAGCCAACCATGCTGGGCTCCAAGGTCTGACCCTGGGCCCCAGCCCTTCGCACCAAGGCACTACCCATAGGTCCGGGCGCAGGGCGCTGCCATTGCTTCCCATCGTAGCTCGCGCCAGCTGATGGCAGCTGGAACACTCCAGTCACATGGCGTTGTTCATTCAAAAACGCGGTTGATCATAGTGATCAACTAATGAACTAAGTGAATATGGTTAGTTGATCATAGTGAGTTGATCATTTCCAATTACTGGTTCACCTGATAGTTACGTTTGCTGGAACATGATTGAGAATGGTGGGCGATATTGTTCAATTGATGATTCATACTGGTGGCTAAGAGCAGTTGATGAGTTAAGTAATGATCAATGATGCATGTTGATTTGGTTACTACTGGCTTCGATGTGACCATTTATAGTCAGGTATTTGTGGTTATTGATGGTTGTTCATGGTACGTGACCAGTGTTAGAGCCTGCTTTCGCCCACATGTTTTGTGCGTCCATATCCTCAGGAGCAGCTGAGAAGCAGCTATTCCGCAGTAGGAATTTCGATATCCGGGCCCCCAGGTTGTTTGTGTCGGCCTCATTCTGGGTGTTTCCGGTAGCTAGTTCTGGGCCACAAGACGTAGGAAGTAGTGGATGACTATCCCAGAATCTTAGTAGATGGAGACAGCATAAGTAGATGAACAAATCCCTTTGCGGATTTGAAAAAACACGATGAAGGATGTCTGAAGTCGCCCTTGACCATCGTTGGGATCATCCACTCATGAGCCTTGAGAGAAAGTTCTCTCCAGCCTTGGCATCCCAATCTTCCTGCTTGGTCATCCGAGGTTGGAGCACATAAGTGAAACCACCGCCTTACAAACGTACTCCACGCACCCCTCGAAAACTGCTTGGGGTGGTGGCCAGCTTGATGCAAGGCGAGTGTGTCGACTTCGAAGTATAACTCTGTCAAAAGCTATTAGAAAAAACGGTCAAACAAACTGGTACACATTGTATTCAACCAGGGTGGCAAACTACCCTTAGCTCAAAGGGTATCACTGCAACGGCTCGAAAAAAACAAGAAGGTCACTTCCATCACATAGTCAAGATTGACATCAAAGTGTCTGCCTACAAAGTGAAACTGCTGACATGTTATAAGTGCTATATCCACACAAATGGCGTCACAAAAAGCATCAAACAACTGGCAGTAGGTCAAAACCCCGTACCCCTGGTTCCCCTATCATTAACCAGGCTGTTTCCCTTATTACTGTTGGTCATTATCCCCCATGAAATTGGTTGGTTAACTGCTTGACCCATAGCCATATATGGTCCAGTGTTCCTTGGCCCCCCTCCCCCCCCCCCGGCATGGGTCATGGGGCCCCCCCCCCCCCCCCGGGTGCGGGT
>VSDK01021031.1:797659-830585 GCA_009767595.1 Symbiodinium kawagutii
CCCCCACAACCCCCAACCTAAAAACAACCAAAAACAGAACAACCACCAACAACCACCACAACACCCAACCTAAAAACAAACAAGGAGACCATGAGAACAAAATGATGAAAATAGTCCTAAAAACCCCACAAGGAAAAACATCAATGGTAAGGAACAAACATTGAACATCAACATAAAACCAAACAAGGCAACATACAACATAACATGTCCTAGGAACCCCCTTTTACCATTTTTTTTGGGGGGGGGGCTGGGAACACGGAGCACGGAACCATATATAGCTGGTATATCCCCTATAGTTGCTAGTTGTTATCCCCCATTATTAACCATTATAACCAGCCATTGGTTGGTTCACTGCTTGACCCATAGCCAACTATCCTCCGGCCGCCAGCGTTGCCACTTTTTGTTGCAGCGCACCAAAGGCCTCGCCGGCCGTGCCGCGCGCAGGGGGTCTCTTCCATGGATCTGCGCCACAAGCAACAAAGCTGCCAGATGACCAATGCCCAGCAGCCAATTGGCATGAGGTGGGCGTGAAGATTATGAATGGTTGGTATTATATGATTGGTTGGTAGCGATTGATTATAGTGGTTATAGTGATTGGTAGGTTAATAGGGATTGATTAGATTTGGGTTACCTTTTTGGGACCCGTTCCCAAACAAGAACTGCCATCCAGGGTTCTCTAAGATTGTCAAATTCCAACCCATGGCCCTGCTGATCAACAATAGGATTGGGCGCTCATCACACTCCAACAGAGTCTGAAGAAGTCACAAATTGGTGACCATCCTAACCAGATTGACCAAGCCCTTTGTCCAGTTGGCATGCCAAGAGGAGCCAGTGATTCGAACCATTTCACAACGTGGCAACTCTCAATGGACTTATTACCTCTGCGAAACACTCCCCTATTGGCGCTGAAAATCATCATTGTGCACAATTCAACCAGCTACAAATGCTGGATTGTCCATCCAACCAGGTTCTGGAAGGGTAACCACTCAAAAAATATATGTATTTCCACTCAATTCGTACATCTTTTTTTTGTTTGAGGAAACCTAGATTTGCTTGAGGGGCATCCCGCTAGGGAATACCAAGCTGTAACCCGTCTTAGTCGCTCTTGGAGCCCAGATGCTGTGAGCCGCCCATCACGAGGGGGGCCATTCGTTCAGCCTGAGGTCGGACGTTTCAGCAGGACGAATAGGTGCGGATTGATGACAATGATGGCTTCAGGAATGGGAAGTTGTGGAGGATAATAATTCGTTAATAATTAGTTCATCATGCATATGATTAACAATTTGTTGATAAACTAATCAGGATGAGAATTTGTTATCAACTAATGTGTGTTTTGATTCATCATGATGAGGAACCCCCAAATGATCCGTTTTAGATGATCAATGGCGGGTTTTAGGGGTCACCCAATGGATATCACGACATGCTTGGCACAGTTGCTCCTTAGCACTTGGATGCACAATGTACCCAGGTGAACTCCCTCAAAAAAGATTACTCTACATGGTGGCGCAACTAGATTCCTTGCTAAAACAGATTTCTACTGGGTATATGGTAAACCGGTAAACCCATCTAATCCCAAACACACCAAAAATCTAAATAATGTTTTTTGGAATAAGAATGGATAACCATATGGCTATGGGAACCCAGTACCCCTGGTTCCCCCTTCATTAACCATTGTTTTAATTACCTATTATTGGTGGCTCAGATTCTCATTAGATGGTGGATTAATATGGACCCATGGCCATAATATATGCAAAGGGTTTGTTCATGATATATAGTTGGTATATATACTGATTATATTATATTCCATACTATCGTTCCTTCTCATACCCTATCATTAACCATTGACCAGCTAGTTTAATTATGTGTGGTATATTATCTCCTGAAGTTGCTAGTTGTTCTCCCTCAATATCAACCATTAATCCGTAGAATCCACAATTAATCAATGCAACTAGTGGTGCGCATGTTTCTGCTATAGCAATTCAGACTCTCCCCGTTGGTTTCATGGGGAACCAACCCATCAGGAGAGTATCACCACGGCACCGCTCAGCCAAGGGGCGATTCTGCTCCAGGAAGACTGTCCTACCGTTGGAGGCGGACGCGACTTCCAGAGGATGTACCAGTGATAAGAGAAGCAACCAATGGTTCATAACAAATGCTTCATGGCTGTTAATCAATGGTTAATGGTTGTCAATGGTTGTTAATGATGGTTGATGATGGTTAATGATAATGATGGTTCATGATGGTTGATGATTGGCATAAAGCAAGAGGCTGAGGAATCAGCAACGTACCTGTCATGATTTCTATCACCGCATATCACCACCATGTTGCTCCCTGGCAGTACTGTCTCGGTGGTTTCGTCCTCGAAGGAGTCTTCTTCCAAGTCCCAGTTCTGCCACTCAGCCTGAGCAGTGCCACCATGACCATAGGGACTTGAAGGATCATTTTGGGAGATTTTTGGTGTCGGCAGACTTTTGGGAGATATGTGGTGAGATATCTTTATTGAGTCTCCAATAAGGATTCATGGACAGAAACACTACAACTATTGGAAGATATTTGGTGTCGGCATGAATGTGTCGATTCCCATACTCAGTTGAGTGATTTTGCGCTGCACTGCAATGTGGTACTCTCCTGCTTGGTTGGAGATGATTCACCAATCCAACTGCGCGACGACATGCCATGATGTTCAGCCGCCAGGGGTGATGAATGATTCAACTGCATTGAAACAAATCATTGAATGGTGGTTTCTTAAAATGGTGGTACCACCCAAGGTTATGCTGGGTTTATTACTACAAATGGCTAGTGAAGGATGAGGGTCATGGGATCACCATATTGATAAACACCCAAATGGCTTCATCAAACATGGAGATGAACACAACCAAAAATATATGAAGCTGCACTATGACCATAGTTGATGATGGTGAATGACACCATAGTTGATGATGGCGATGGTGAATTGTCACAGCAAATTATAGAGGCTATGGTGGCTAATCGTGGTTGGATCCAGAGAGTGGGCATGATATGATTGCCCATCACAAAGAATCCGTTTGTCAGCTCGCCAGCTATGGTTGAAGACAAGAAACATGTCGGCAAACACCAGCCAGCAGTACAACCATAGTGGTTCCTGTTGATCACTATCATCCCTATGATCACCCTCTGGTAAACTCACCTGGAAGCTAAAAACCATCATGTTTGATAGGTAAACCTGCTAGGTGGATGTTCCACTTCCAGGTTCGTTTACCGGAGTGGTAGTCACTACCAATCATCTTAACCCCCAACCAGGTATATACTCGTTGTGACTGACAACGTGACTCTAATCAGCTTCCCAGGCTTCCCCACGGCATCGGGAAAGTCGACGAAATTGGCTTCTTCCACTCCCTGCAGAGTTCATGCGTCCAGCTGGGGGCAGTTGCGCTGATTCTTGGGGTGACTGATATGGCCATGGATCAATATTAATCATTAATAATGGGGGTAAATAACCAACCAAACTATAAGGAAAAGAATGGTTAATGATGGGGAACCAGGGGTACAGGGTGAACTGACCCACTGCCATATGATCGTTTTCAGTCAGGTGTTTCAGTGTTCAACAGCGCTTAGTTTAGACGTCTGATCCAGAACTCAAACCAAAGAAACCTCAGAATGGGTGCGTGAGCTCGTTAACTAGACTAGTTTGATGATATTTATAAATCTATAAATCAAATGTTCAGCGATGTATGTCATTGTCTGGTTTAAGCGTAACAGTAAGTTCTACATCTGGCTGTTCCCGTGCGAAGTTCAAACATGAGGCGATTTCGATCACCACCTTTTTGAGCGTTTTAAAATGCATGCCTTGGTGGACAACAACCCATGCATGTAACATGTGTACATATCGAAATCGATCTATAGATAGGCGCACACACACACATACAAAAAATCATCTACACCCTGGGATTCCACCACCATTAAGACAATGGCTGATCCTTTCTGGCAGAGCGAATCCCTTAGTCAAACAATGGTTGTTACGGTAACCCCTGAATCAATGGCACCGTTGGGAATCTGCCCAAACTATGTACATCTCCGCGCCCTTTCGTACCACTGCAAGGTAACCAAGTCATAGCTTGCTTGGCACTGATGCCGGACTGGTTGGTAGAATCACCTTGGGTCTTTTCAACAGCATTTGTTGATTCTCCAGCTTAAGGTTAGTCAACCAGAGAGTATTCCTAAGAAACGTAGAGGGACGAATTCGGGCACTGGCTGACGCTCACCCGGCACAGCCCTTTGAATCAGCTGACCCTGCCAACACCACGGTCCCAGAAACAGCCCACAGTAGTGAACCCGCAGGGGCCTCCAGATGCTGTTGGAGAATGGAATTTTCGAGAGACCTAAGCACGGTCAGTCCACCCTCGAGTGTTGATTTGCTGATAGCGGTTGTTAATTGAACCAGAGCCATTTGTCAATTTGTGAGCCAATCTATTCAAGGAAACCAGGTGAAAATCAAATTAAGCCAATCCATTCAAGCAACGAAGTGAAAACCAAATAATCCTCTTTTCTCAATTCATACATTTAGGTCTACTTGGAATGATCATTGTATGAACTGAGAAAAGAGGATTCCCAAGCGTCGACCGAAGCTGATGCTCGGAGACTATCATCCAGTCTTTACCAACAGCTTCACCAACAAGGCAGCATGCAATGGCTAGGTACAGAAAGCCACATGTTGACCGTTACAGCACATCGGTGGCAACAACCCAACCAGCCAACCACTTAACCAACCCACCAAAGAACCACCCAACCTACCAACCAACCCACATACGCACCACGCTTGCGTGTACCTGCGAGCTGTTCGCCCAAGCGGCTCCTCGAAGGCTTCCGTGATCAGACGGATTTGCTCTCGGCTGAAAACATCGTCCCTGCGTTCCACCTGCCGACCGATCCGCTGCGATGTGGCGGAAGGGAACCAAGCCCACAACGAATGATTCAACCGTAGAGTCATGTACACGGAGGGCATACCAACGTATAATAAACTCCAAAATAGGCCTGCAATGCCAATGATAACCACTTGCGTTGTCGCCTCTCTATGCACCTGATGGGTACTCATCCGAGGTGCCAGCAATGTGTGCACATCTGTTTGAATGACCTTCATCATCTTACAACAATGTATGTAAATACTATTTTGTATATTTCCATTGTTTCTCATCATGCTATACTCCACCTGGCCGCGTGCTTTCTATCCAGCAGATGGTCGACCTATTGGACTTGCAGGAGTTCCCAACTCGAGGGATGCCACACGTCCAAGCCCCGAGGGCGGCGGCACCTTTGAGATGAGACTTTCAGCCGCCCATCTCTCGTCCAACTGCTTGGGATTGTACCTCGAGATCGGCTTGCGCAACAGGCATGGCAACCAGCCATGGTCTGCCTGTGGCATTTTGGAGGGGACTGGGATCACAAGGCTCATGTTCATAGCTAGGTTAGAAGCCTGGTTACCAGTGGTGTAGCTCTGCTAGGTTACAAGCCTGGTTATAGGTGGTGTAACTCCAGGTAAACCATTCAGAAATCCAACTTCTCACCTGGGTGAACTAAGCTATAAAGGCCGCCATCCGGTTTGTTGGTATCCTGCGTTGGAAGCATGTAACGTTTCCCCTTAAACACGTCTCCGCGAAAATTCATGTGCTTGTCAACCCTCACCAACAGATTAATCACGATCAACCAAGAGAATTGATGATTCCTATTGTAATCAATCCTCAATCATGCTTAGTGGAACTATGACTCTGCGTGCAAAGCTTGGGGAAACTTATGACGGATTTTGTTGTTCAATCAAGTCCTGGGATGGGTTCTGCTCCGATGCGCGTTCATTGGGCAAGCCCTGATGCGGAAGCTGTTGCAAACAGTGATATCCCTCACTCCCAAAGCAACAACTCAGGTTTTGAAAGCATGGGCAGCATGCGGGTATTTTTCAAAATAGAGGTACCCTCAAATCATTCAATATTAGCCATGTTTAATGACAAATTACCCCCAAATCATCCAATATTAGCCATTCATAGTGACAAATGATAAACCAACCATTTTGGGGGTTCTCTAGAATAAGAACCCCCCATGTACATCTTGCTTGTTCATCCTTCTTGACACACTAAGGGTTGTGGGAACATCCAACTGCCTGGGTGGTCATGTCCTTCACTGGCAAGTGGCAATCTGCATGGCAGAACAAACTGGAAAAAGCTTGCTACTTGGATGCGCAGGGGCTATAACTGGGATACAGCCATGGTATCTAGCCATTGAAGGTAAGGTCAGTCATCAGTCACCAAGTGAGGGTGCGCATCCAAGTTGCCAATTGTTTTTTTAGGGTTGTTGAGAAAATTGATGCTTGAACTTGCTTCAATTTGTTTGATACTACCCAGCAACAATCATTTGAGTATCTGCTGGCCCACTGTTGGCAAGTGGTTCTACTTCATGCATGAGGATTATCCTAGTTCTTGTGTTCACACCGATGAGCTGTCAGAACCAATGAACCGCTGAACAGTGAGTTGGTGGTATTTCACCTGCATCACAATGCAACAAGCAACAAACTATCTACTGTCAGGTCCAGATTGGGAGAAGTTGCTTTATATTTCATGCTTTATGGTTGGTAAACCTTGTCTAGTCACTCCATTTGTAGATGCTGGCCGCTTGGGGTAGCAAAAACCAGAGCATGCCAAGTCACTCTTTCAGCATTGTCGCGGATAATTCCGAGAACGTGTTCACCTCGGGTGGCATGGTGTGGTGAGACGTGCCGTACTGCGTCCCATAGATGACCGTATCTGAATACCACTTTGCGAGGTTTATTGTATCAATGAATTGCATACATACTCCTGCCCTCTTCCGGCACCAAAAATTGCGGCGCATCAGCATTTGGGCAACAAAGACCCCAATCAAAAGCAGGAAAGGCACTCGAACTGGTTCTCTACAATTGCTCGCACCAGGTTTTGTGTGTACCCCTGGTGAATGTCCCTTCAATTTTAAAACTAGTCTTTGTTGGGATATGTTGGGATGCTCATGCATCGATTCTTGGCATGTTTTTTGATGATCCATACCCATGTGTTTGTACCAGTCTACGTCTACATTATTCCAGGGCAATTCGACCAATTTGAATCTGCAACCTGCCAACCCGTCTAGCCAAACCCATGTACCGGCGACTGATTCCTAGCTATCTCCAGCTGTTGCCAAGTCAAAAAAAAAGACACCTGAGCTTCCGGCATGGCTGTCACAGGGCATCAGGCCGGACCTGGGAAGAACCAGTGACTGGATCCCAGTGCTCCAATGATGCACCGTGGGACCCCTCGAAGGATTGGACTCACAAGAGGAGTTACACGATCTTTCCGCATCGTGCTACTATTTGTACCCTCACATGGCAATGATAATATCTCATCAACAGCCAATCTTCCTATATCTGTTTTTTGATTTTCAGAATGAATTCAAGATCATGTGCGCATCTTGCATTATCTTGCAACATATTCTCGATATGTACAGTCCAAGGTATGATACAGCAAACAATATTGCATACAGTAAAGCGTGTTGCAGCTATATGTCAAAGTTCCTTTCAATTCCATACCATGTTTCTAACTTACCATGAACTACATCATTAAATCATTTGCAATATGATTGGAACGCAAATAGTCTGTTTTTTCCAGTATCCGAAACAATTTTTGCATGATATGTTTGCCTACCTTCCACACAACTGGCCTTCTGCCTCAAGTGCATGCTGGAACAACGAAGCATGTATTATGAATATCTGAGATCTGGCTACCAAATCCCCGGATTTGACAGTCCACTCTTGAGCTGTAAATATTGCAAACCTTTTTGGCTAGCAAGAAGGAATCACACTGTCCGTCTGGAAAGCCCAAACGTTCGATGTGTGGCATATTTCAGCTATTACATTGAATGATTTTCTGGTCGGCGGTTCCCAGCAAAAAACATATGGAAGTCACCCTGGGATTCAACGGAGTAGTCATCCCCAGGTATGGTTCAAATAAACAATGGGTTTAAGGCTTGCCGTCGATGAGAAACCTCCACCCATGGCCCAACAAACGGCACCAAGGCACGCAATATACCTGCGCTGCGAAGCAGCGCCAGCAACGAGCTCTGGTTGGGTTCTCTTGCGGTGGCTGACAGGTTGACCAACTTGGTGGCTTACAAATCCTCTGCTAAAGCTGTTATGTGAGGTGGATATATGGATCCATCTAATCTCAAAAAACACACATACATAATCTTTGTGGCTGTAGCCCAAAGACTGAAGGTAAGCGACCATGGCCATGTGATGTTTGTTGTTCTCTACATTAGTACAAGTGTGAGCAGTTAACAACAATCAACTGCTATTGAATAATCCACCATTACGCAATTGTTGCTTACCCATGATTACAAACCGCAACACAGGTTGCTGGCAAGTGACGTACACCTATCATATCTTTTGGACGAGTTCACTCCAGCTTGGTGATCATAGGCCAACCCAGTTCGTGCTAGCCCAGCCTTAATCGCTCTGACATGGCTCATATCCTCGAATGTGAAGTTAATAGGATTTAAGTGTGCAGAATTTACTGGGAAAACTACTTGGAATATAGCTTAACTACATGGATTTACTAGGAAAACTACTGGTAAAAGAGCTTACTTATCTGCCTTCATGCGGGTTTTCCAAGCATTTCTCTGTGAGTGCTACCTCCCAAAGCATCCCAAGTTCCATAGAAGCGCTGGCACTTCGCGTCTTTGAAGAGCTGCAGATAATCAGCACCGAACTCGTTCTGATTCTCCTGATCTGATGCCATTCCCGTTGCCAAATGCTCAATGGTGCTGGTGCCTACATTTACCTCGATATAGTCATGTGGGCTCATCATAGATGTGGTGGTTAATGTTGACCAACAATAATAGCTGGTAGATATACACTTAATAACAGGGGATGATGACCAACAAGTATAGATGATACACCAGCTAGATAATGCTAGATATGGCTATGGGTCAATATTCACCAACAAGAATAAGAGGTTCTAACCAACCAATCATAGGGACAACTATGGCTAATGATGGGGGAAGCAGGGGGACTAAGGGTGAACTGACCCATAGCCATGTAGGTAAATAGACCGGAAACATGGAGCATTCATGACTCCTGTGGCGCCCAAAGATCAACCGAGGCCCAGGGAGGTGACATGCGGCCCAAGGAGGCTCCCACCCTGGAGAGGTAGCTAGAAGTGGTTTGACACAAGGCATGTATTGGGAGATTTTGGGAGATATTGGGAGATATTTGGAGATAGTGAAATATATTGATCAATATATAACGTCTCCAACAACAACTGCTTTGTTTGAATATAACTACTTGCTCTAGTCAAAACTCCCATTACCTTAGCAGCTGCTATCATCCGCTGTCTAAGCAGCCACAGCCTTGACGAACTTCCCGTCCTGTGAGATCACGTCTTGAAAGTTGGCCGCCCAGTTGTCTTCCAAGTGGAACAGCCAGATTCGAAAGCGCTCCCTGGACTGCCGAAAGTGGTTGTGTCAAGAGTGGGCAGAAAGAATTGTTATCATCATTCATCATCATTGATCATCATAATGATTCTTCATCATCATCATCATCATCATCATCACCATGAATGATGATCATCCCTGACATTAACAAATGTAAGCTAGATATGTGCAGAATCCATCCAATCATCAAGCAACCTTGTTGATGCAGACTGAACTCTTCTACTCTTTACTGGTATTAGACAGTAAAGAATTACATGAACAAGTAAGCGTTTAATAGTTATATAGAACCAGTGGCTAGTGACTGATAAATCACACCAGTCAATAACTGCCAATCAGCATCTGCTAAGAACCACATGAGTGATAACAGTGCTCATAACCAGTAGTTGAAAACTCACAATAACTGCAATGTCATGACAAATCATGGCAATATGAATATGTTTTATCAAAATAGGGGACCCCCCCAAATCCTCACTATTATTGATGGTTAGTAAGTAAAATAGCCATTATTGCCCACATCAAAATCATGGCCACACCTATCCGTTACAACCCGGCCAGGCAGCCTGGACCCACCACGAGTGAAACCCAGCAGCTGTAGCACCTGATTTGCGCGGCACTCAGCGTTGGGATCGGGTCGGCTTCCAGACACACGCCACCATAGGCCTGGACAGCAGCGTGCCATGCGGCTGAAACTCATGGGATGATAATGGCTATAACACCCTGCAGTGGTTGGTGTTGATTGCCATGGTGACCTCAGAAATTGTGGGGGGTACCGACTGACTTTGAGTGATCGGTGTTTGTCTTTGTTATCATCTTTGTACTTGGGGACACTGTGGGCCAACCCACGAATTCAAAAACTGGTAACTTTGCTGGGGCCGGGGGGTCTGCCAGTTGGATACAACAAGTTTCTTGCAATTGCTCGATTCTTAAGAACGAAGCATTGAAATTGGCATCACCACATCACCGAAGAGGTGGATTCAACACGAGTGGTGAGCATCCCCATATACCAATTGCTACGTGTTGGGTCAACCAGGCACCTGGCATGAAGATATGAGAATCCAACTCCAAGAACTCCAAGAATTGACCACTTGGATGAGCATGCCCTGTCAATGATAACCCCTTGGATTTGGATTCCATGGATTTGACGGATTCCACAGATCCTTGTTCCTCCAATTTCACTAAGTCAAGAGTTGAGAGGTCCAAAAATCTGATCCCCTGAGATCGCCTGACCATGTAGACACACCAGGATCCCACCAGCACCTTCCAGAAAACCGAATCGTCCCACAGGAAGTCTCCTTAGAAATTCGTTGTGCAAGGGAGAGATGTCACCAAGCTTTGTGGCATTTGAGCTTGAACGGCTCCGGTCACACGGGTTATTAATGGTAACGGGTTATTAATTGCACATAGTTATGAATCATGGGCTATTAATGTTCATTAAGCTATGGGTTACAACCATGTATGGTCGCTAATTTCACGAGTTATTACTGGTCCACCTCCAATACTTGATGGCTTCTCTACACTAAAGTGAAAATTCTGGAATGTTTGGGTACGACCATTTCCGGACCTCAGTCGTTGAATGCCTTCAAGGCATGCATGGTCCCACGCAGAGTACCATACATGTCCGCTGTGTGACTTCTGACCGCAAAGGTTCGCTAGTGTTCAATGTATGCTTTCTCTCCATTTCAAATGTCAATTTCAAGCAATCTAGCCAGCTCAAGAAATAAATGGCATATCTCAGTGTCAAAATGCTGGAGTAATGCTTTCATTGCATGTCATACCAACTTAATGTTTACATCATTTTAGCATGTAATGAAATGTGGTTGATGACCATTGGCAACTAATAACTATTCATAACCATTCACAACCATTAGGAACCATTGATGTGCACATATGTGCACATATGTGCACCATTAATAACCATCAACATGGCCTCAACATCATCACACCACCAGTCACCCATTCCAAAGCATTAGGAGTGCGGGCTCAAAGCGCGGCATGAAGGAGCTGCCGCACCGAGGCAGCCGACCTGGGGGGCGCAGTGGTTGATGGTAGAAATGGTGACGTACCACTGGTGATGAGGCTCAGTAGTTGAAGATGTGGCGAATCACATCTTAGTGAATTATCACTAGGTAAATGTTCAATCATGTTCAATCCACTTTTTTTGTTTTTATCATTGCTTTTGTTGATATGAATCATGAACATTCGAATGGTTGGATCGCTTTTTGTTCATATTTTTCAATGGTTTTCATGATTCTATTCATGCTGGTCTTCATGTACTGCTTGCCTGACAGTCGCTGGAAAATCACCAGTTGGGTCCTTGCAAACACCGCTACGCTAGCAAATGCTGACGAAGAACCATCTCAGAATGATGATGGCCCAAGTGGTGAAGTCATTGCTTCATGGCTCATCAACTATCAACCAATCTAATCACCCAATCTAATCACCCAATACAATCACCACTATGAACCGCTACTAACTACTGTTAAGCAGTTCTTAACCATTAACAGTTATCTAGTTCAATGTTCTTTATGAACCGTTACCATCCGCTGCTAACCACTGTGATCATGGTACAGTTCGTGGTGACTGGCTGGCCCACGGCCTCAGTTTCAAAGGCACTGCAGCGCATTTGGTTGAAACAAGTTCATCAACAAAACCTCGCGGCTGATCAACACCAACACCTGCGATTCAGTCTCATGGTGTTTTAATCGTAGAGGTTTCGTCCACGACATGTTTCATGGCCTTCAAAGCTGCCGTGCCTCCACGAACAAGAACAAATACGCGCGCAGCTCCTTCAGCCCCAAGTCGTTGGTGGATCCGTTGGGGGTGGCGTGTGTCGGGACCCTCGAAAGGTCGCTGCAATGACGACTCAACCAGCATCAGCTCTATCGTTCTGAAGTTTCTCACTTCCAGGATTCTCTGGACTTGTGTTTTCAAGGTTTTGACATGTTGTGACAAAGCAACAGGCAATGGCCAATGGCTAAGATATGAAAGATGTGGTGCTGTCACGCGCGTTGGTGGTAGTAATGTCAACGCAGGATAAAACTCTAAGCCGTCGAATCCTAATGCATCTGTGGTAGTAGTGTCAACGCAGGATAAAACTCTAACCCGTCGAATCTTAATGCGTCGGTGGTAGTAATGTCAACGCAGGATAAAACTCTAACCCGTCGAATCCTAATCATTGATTCCTTGGACCATCCAACCTGATTTGTGTTTGAAAAATGACAGCCAAATTCTGTGGATATCATTCGATTCCAACCAACACCATGTCATTTTGAGTGGGAAACCATCGCATTTCGAGGACAATTCTGAGCTCACGGATCCTGGTGTTGGATGACTACTTAAGGTGTTTAGCTTCCAGCAAAAAGTATCAGCCCGCAATCTGATGGCTAACCCCTACCTCCAAATCCAACGTAAGTGTTGCTCAAAAACCACATGATTTCGAGAAGTGAACCAAATGCCAGCCAGCATTGAACCTGGTCTCCTTCCCTCCCAACCGAACCAACAGCAACGAACCAAGCAATGCAGTTGGCTTTAAAGGGTCGCCGTGTCGCAACCCGTTTCCTCTTGAAGCTGCAGCAGCATCAGCACCAACGGAGATTCATTGCTGACTGGACACGAAGAGCCTGGATGTTGCAGCTGCTTAGCATATATTCTTAGTAGTTATTTTGATTAGTAATCCATTATAGTGGTGTATAGTGTAGGGGTTAATCCTTATGATCAATATTCGGTGATAATCATAGTTATATAGGCTCATATATATTAATATATATATATATATATATACTGTATATAAATATCAATGGAAAATATGTGCGGACATTTGTTGACAATAATCAACAACACTAGGGAACCAACCAACTATCGACAGGGGTAACTGCGGCCATTGAGTTCCCAAAAATGTGTGACGCGTTTCATCCTAAAATGACCATGTTAGGATGGTTTCCTGGAAAACATCATTTATGACAAGTGCACATCAACAATCAGCTGTTGTTGTAGTTGTTTTTTGTTCTCTGACCTCACCAACACCAGAAGGCCATTGATCACGGCGTCCTCCTGATCCTACGAAAGGAACCATGCAAATCAGTGGCGGGCAACTCTTCTGCTGAACAATAAGAAGCTATCCAAAGCCGTTCTCATACCCCTTCTCAGAATCTCAAGAAACTTGTTCCAGTGTAGTTGGTTTGGAATTCCCAGGTCTACCTGATATTATCCACAACGAGCGGCACCCACAATCATCGCCAAATTGCTGTGGGGTACCACCATGGCACCCAAATGACTATATGAACATAATTACCAAGAAAATGAAAACCTCCTTCACATGGGTGTTTCCTAAAATAGGGGGTACCCCCAAAATGGTTGGTTTATTACTATAACTGGCTAATACAGGATGATTGGGTGTCCCCCTATTTTGAGAAACCACCACATGGGCCGACATGATGATAGGGCATGCTTGAACCATGGAACCAAAGAATTGGATGATAGAATAGCTATGATTGAAACATGGAACCAAAGATATGGAACCTGCCAAGGCTATGTTGAAACACGCATGTCTTCTGTTCATTCCACATAGCACACTGTACTCCGATTGGTCAAAGATATCCTTGCCACGCTGGATTCCGAGATAGCACTTCAGCAGTGCCATTGAGTGTCAAGGCCCGCAGTTCCCAAGATGGCCCGGGTGCACAATGATCAGCTCCAAAGCCTGCGGCTATAAACCGATCCCTTTAAAGGTATAGGTGTTTCTCAAAACAGGGGTACCTGAACTACTAATCCTATATCAAGGAGGTAGCACCATGGCAATAAACCAGCCATTTTGAGGGTATTCCCAACTATTAAGAAACCACTATGTAGAGATTCGCCTTATTTCGGGATGTGCAGCTGCACAAAAATCGATCTTTGGCATGGACCCCGGCCCGCTTCAGTCGCTGAGAGCCCCCAGCTGGTCGACGGGCAGCGGCCCTTCAGTTCCAGGACCTGGACTGCTGGAAGTGGACTGGTTGATCTGAACTGAATTTTGTGATCAAAAGTGATGCCAAAATTGCTGGAAGTGGTTGGTTACAGATCAAAAGTGATGCCAAAAGTGATTGGCATTCAAAGCTGTTGATCTCTAACTGCATCACTTTGAATGCCAACTTCACCAGTCCGAACTGATCAGTGATTTGTAACTGCATCAATTGTTTGAAAGTTGGAAACTGCATCAACTTGATGTGCAAGCGGTTGGTTTTATTGTTCTTAAATCATTGTTGCCAACCGTTGCTGTTTTGCTTTTTTAGTCCAACATGTTCATCTTGATCAACAATGGTTTGACAACAAGTGGCGTTAAGGGTACCAAGTGAACCGTTTTTGTGATTCATACCGATTTTGATCAACATTACTAGTCAACCCCTATCCCCCAGGCTGTGAACCAATCACAACACTGAACAGCAAAGGGCTGTTGGGATGTTTACCCAGGTTGTCTTGGTGGTCAATAGTATGCCCAGAGCCACATGTGCTCCTCCTTAGTGGTAAGAATGTTCTGCTGGAAGAATGAAAACCAACAACCAGTCCTTCTCCAAGAGGATTCTGCTGGTGACATGAGATGAAGCTGTTGACACTTTTTGGAACAAGTTGAGCTGGCAATGGAAACCATCAATCTCAAAATGCCATTGAACAACCACAAATCAACCATCATGAAGCATCCATCATAAACCATCACCACTCAAGTGTCACAGTTCAGCCACCGGTCATCAGCATTGAATCAGCCACTTAACAATGCAACAAACATCATTTGTCAGTCCAATTGCCAGGCTGTGGTTGGCAACCGTTTACATGTCGTCTAGCCGCCCTCATCCCACCTTTGATTCAATGTGCAACAGCAACCAAACACGTGATCTCATGAAATCACTGACGATTAACAAAGGAACCAACAACCCAACAAACTCGTGGACCTTTAGTGAACCTTTAGAGTGAACAAAGCTGACCAAAGCAACCAACATCTTAATCCCACTAAACCAAGCAGCCAGGAGGGCGCTTTTCCAAAGTCCATCCCTTCAAACTAATCTGATACCCCTCTCCCATCACCTCCATGAGTGATCAGCAGCGGCTACATCTTGCCATGGGAAGATGTATGTTAAAGGCTGAGAATTTCAATGTCTTTATGATACCGTCCAGGCTGTCTCGAGGTCACAAAACCAGGAATACTCCTAGAATCTGTTTCAAAACACAGCGCCTACATGAAACATGCAGCATAAATGATGGACATAAAACATGTCTCAAAACACAATGCGTCCATGGAACTGTTAGCAAAAATGATGGAGCACAAACAGCTCGCTGTGAGACGTGCACCGTTCCGCTGGGCGAAGTGTAGCTCTGAAATTTGACTTCCATGGGATCTGACGGTGTCATTTCCAGATTCGGCTTCCAACAGCTGCGGCGTTTGGTCAGCGACCGTCCCATGAAACATTTGGCGTCCAATCATAGCTGTCCATTGTCGCCCAAGTCTAAGGCCGGTGCAATTCCAATGAGGTCATTCTTCCAAGGAGGTTTACTCTCAACAAGTCAAGCAGTCACTGTGTCAATGGTCAATGGACAAACTCATCATACAAACAGCGTGACTGCTTCAATCCCAGGTGCTATTCCCAAGCAATTCCTCCATCCTAGAGATATATGCCGAGGTGTTGCTAACGCAGGAGAAACCATATTCATACACCCCAGTATATCAGTATGTCAAGAGCTATTCATGGCGAAGCTCGTGGTGGCGTATATGCATCTACCCGTTTTTCATGCGGATCACTGTGCTTATCCCTCTTGTTAGATCATCTGGAACATTTTGGGGTCCGCATTCACCACCCAGAGTCTTGTCGGGCGCCCAGAACAAATCCTCCTTGGGCTAGTGAAACATAGCAACCAAAGCGTACCAATCGTCCAAAATACATGACAACCTTGCATCAAACGAGGACAACAGATAGTTGTAATTATACTATGTTATCCACTGGGAACAACACAGATCCTACAAAAAAAATGCATTTGGGTTGTCAAACCCCTATGATTGGTGGCTTCCTGATTGGCTATGAACAACTGCATTTAAAGCCTCCAGATGTGTTCCAAATGTCACCCTGGAAAGCAGTTTGCAAGGGAACAAGAGATTCCCCAGAGTTTGCCCCACCACTGATGCGGGTAGTTAATTCAATTGGTGTTTTCTGAAAGATGAGGAACCAAAGTAAAAGAAGTTGAGCTATCAGTCAAAATGATTGAAATTGGCTGATTTGGGGGCTACCCCTATTTTGAGCAACACCCAATTGCGGTAGTATGCAGTCTAGCTATATAGGTTTTATTCAGTAGTTTAGCGATCAGAATGCCGCTACTCCTAGGGCTAAGAAACAATGTAAAGCTATTAGAAACTGCTCGATTGGTGCAGCTTGAGTTGGAGATTCCTTCACTAAATAAGAGTCTTTGCACGAGACTAAACATGTCCCGCAATGCTACACTACAAAAAACATTGACCACGATGTCTGCTTGGCGATAAGGAAAGTAGCAGTGGACCGAAGCTGACTTCAATGTGCTGTCAAACTCTGTCACACCCTAGTATGCCAAAAGCCTTCTGCATCAACCCTCCACCGCTATGAGGGCCAATAGTTGAACCAGCTAGAACCTCCAGGTTGGTGTGCCAAAGATAGTCATCAAAGCATCAGTGTACCAAAAAGCAAACACCGTGGTCCAAGTGCTGAATTTCATCCGTGGAATCCACGGTGCCAAGTGCTTCAGCAAGCGGAATGTAGCCAGCTGGGTCAAGAGTTGCGGAAAGGTCTTCCGAAACCTTGAGCATGTGCTGCTATGATTTCAGTGGTTGCAGTATCACCTAAAAGTTATCAAACATTAATCACTTTTGACCATCAAACCATCCATTGACCTTCAATCAACTCAAGCATCTGTTGGTTGATGCTTAGTCATGATGGCCCATGGCTGCATTCCATCATTCTACAAGCACCTGATGAATTACTCCTGGGATGTTCCTTTTGCAGCCCCTGCTGGTTGGATCTTCGGTGGTGGTCGCGGCGGCTTATGGTTGAGCAATGGATGGTTAAGAATGCTGGGATCCTGATGATTTTAGAGTGACTTGCTTCATTGGTTTAACGGTCTATACATGATTGATTTGGTTTCAATTATGCCGTGTGATGGTTCGATAAGACGGTGTTTAGTATGGTGATTTCATCAGTGGCTATCAGCCTTCAGAATGACTCTAGAAATGTTGTCAGCTGCTGGTGATCCACCGCAGTACGAACGGTGGGTTGAACACATCTTGTCATCATGACCACACTGGGTGACAGGAATCATGGCATTGCTTGGATTTGGCTGGCCTCCCTAAAAGAAGTATAGTGTACTTTGGGTTGTCCTCTGAGTGCCCATCCCCTCCAAACATAGTATAGTTTTTGTTGATGGGTCAAACGTTGTTGGACATGTTGTTGTTGTTGTTGTTGTTGTTGTTGTTGTTGTTGTTGTTTTCTTTTATCTTCAAGTGTAGAGGCTAGAGGTCTGCGGAACATTTTTCCCATTCCCTGCCGCACTTCGCACTCGGTCTCACAAAAATCATGATTATTGCTCTTCTAGCTGATGCAACATGAAGGCTTTATGCGCTTGTGACTCTGCACCGTTGTCTACTTCGGCAACGGGTGGTGCGAATGCTTAGGCACTTCGGGTACTGCTCTTGGTTTCAAGCAAAAAACACTACGAAACGAAAGGTTATTGTGTTTTTTTTTGGAATTCACAATCAACGATCGTAACATGCTCAAATCGTCCCCAAACCAAAAATCATGGACTGTCTAGCGAGCAAAGTGCAAGTAAGCAAAACCAAAATCATTGTCGGTCAATACCCACTACCCCAGCTGTTCACATCCCATCAATGACCAGTCTTTGTTGGGATATTCACGTTGGGTGGTCAATATTGACATGTATGCCCGTGGCCGAATACCCTCCGGTAATCTAACATGGCAATGAAAAATCCACCATCAATGGACGATTTCTATGGGTTTTCCTATGAAAAAAGGTTGATCCAACCAGCAGGCCACTGTCTTCAACGTGCTCACCGTGCAGTAGAATCCTGGAGCCATCAAGATTCAAAGCTATTTGCACCTGGGGTTGGTCGGTACTCCTCAGCCACATCCAATGAGGCTTGAAGAATTAATGCAACCAGCCATGCTTGGGAGACCACTCCAATTTCGACAATGGTGAGCAAACAACCTTGTGTCCGGGTACTGGACGGAAAGCATCTCAAACCGAAGCCACAAACAACCATAGAACTTGGATTCAGCCACACAAACTTTGCAAATAAAACCATGGAGTTTGGATTGTGAAAAATCTGGAGTCAGTCCCCGAACTCGAGCAGTGGCCTCCGGACCATACAAGCATACTCATATCCCCCTGGCAGCCCTGTTTGGTCCTTGGGTGAGACCCAAACATCCCCCTTGAATCGCTTCAATAGACCCTAGCGCCTTTGAGACCACACTCTTTTCGCGGATCAAGTGACAAACCCCGTCCGATGGCTGATGATTGCATCTGATCTGTAATTCATGGAGATAACATATCAATATTGGGAGAAAAAACGGATGCTGCAAAATGATGTGAAATAGGGATACAAGCAATATATGGTGGTTTCTCAAAATGGGGGTACCCCCAAATCATCCATTATTAGTCATTATTAGTAATAAACTAACCATTTTTAAGGGTCCCCTATTTTGGGTTTCCCAAACTATCCATATGGTTGATCTTCCAAACTATCCATATGGTGGTTTCCCAAACTATCCAGGGGGTGGACCAAACTAAACCACCATATGTCCATCCATATGGTTGATCTTCCAGGGGGCCACTGCTTGCAATCTCCTTTCCCTCGCAGTACCCACAGTCTCCTCAGCACCAGCCTTTTTCAACACTTCGACCACCTGTGGGGAGCTCTCCAACCCACCAACCACTCCCAGCAAAGGCCGGCGGTACATCCGAACATCATGGAGTTGGCAGGTGGTTCATTCTGATCCGCCCCAACCAACCAACGAACCCACCCATCAGCCCGCCACAGCACCAGCTACAACATTGCTTCGGAGTTGATATCAAGACAGGTGCCATGACCGTCGGGCACACCTCATATTGCTTGTAGCCAATAGCCAGGGCCAACGGATTCCTCGCGTCATTGCTTCGATTGAACACTTCTCTTCTCTGTGGCCAATCTCATCCGGTATCTGGGGGTTTCTTAATGGCTGGGGGTGTTGCCACATCATCCAATCTCAATCATTTCTAGTAACAAACCATGTCATTTTGTTGAATCGGAAAGATGTGGAATGAACGCACTTCAAAAGCCTTGGTCAAACAATCAAGCGACTGTCTGGACCTTTGGATTCAAAGAACATTGGGTGGTTTCTTGAAATAGGGGTATACCTCCCAGTTGTCATCCTTTATTAAAATCAACCATTTACAGTAAAATAACAACCTCTTCTTGGGTTCCCAGTGGCTTGAGAACACCCGTTTTGTATCATGAACACACGGTTTCCACATATATACATAGCTAAATATTTCTGCTTTTATACACAACTAAATATCTATGCATATACATCTACATGTATATATAAACATATAGAAACAAATGAACAAATATATTAGTGCAAACATATATACATATGTAATGTATCTATTTATTGTATATGTATGTGTATTACTGTATATATGCATTATGCGTATGTTTGCTTGTAGTTCTAACTGCACCCAAACTGCACTGTTCACTGCGCCGTTCTGCCGCTCCTGCCGGTGCCATCTGGGCCTTGGTTTTCTGTGACCAACTGCCTCTGGGATTCCCAGGACCAACCGCTTCGCATTTGAAACGCAAGGCAGTCATGGGGGCTGACCATGGGATACCATGGGTATATCATAAATATTGGTTATGATATCATCAACCCAAGGCTTTAGTTTGATTAACCCTGATCACTATGGGTATATCATGGTATCATGCGATATAAAGATATTGGTTGATGATAGTTGATGAATGGTTGATCATAGAGGATTGATGGTTGAGTAATAGTTGATGTAAACAATGATTGATGGTGATTGATGGCTGGGTATAGTCATGTTGTGGTTGATTTAAAGACATGTTGTAAACTAGAACCATGGGGTGTAAAAGAAACGTGGCTGACATCATGATCATATACTTTGAGCAAGGATTACTAACAATTAGACAGATCTATAAAACATATTCAAACATAGCTACTCATGAGCTTGTACTAAACTTTTAACTATGGACATTTGTTCTATGATATGGATGACCGTTGTAAATTTGCAATACCATTTTTCTACAGACTATTGCTAACTATGCCAATCACATGTTCTCAGTGACATACCAAATTTTCAACATGCATACCTGTATGTTTACTGATCAAATTATGGACGATACCTGTTTAACCACAGGAAACCATGCTCAATTTACGTTGTTTTCACAAAATAAAAATAACGACCTCAACAAACATGATCAATTAGCCTGGAACATTGCCAACCTGTATGAAATATCATTAGCCGGTATCAAGAACTTATGAAACCATGCAAAAAATGGATGTCTTTATATATAAATGCTTACACGTATACATATAAATATATATATATGCTATAAATATAAATATATATATTTATTTATTTATTTACCTTTAGAAACAGGTAAAGATATGTGTAAAAAATGTAAATATATATATATATGTATTTATATATATATATTGTACGTACAAGTACTTGCATATGTAGATATGGAGGTAAACCACCACCAGCAATCATCATGAAACATGACAATAAAGCATCACAATCAATGCGCCTTCGATACTATTCTCAACTAACTATCATTACCATACAACCAAGCATTAGCCATTCTCATTAATGGTGTTCAAGAACCACTCTAGTACTAAACAATATGGTTATATAATGCAGGAGTTCTGTATCCAGTAACCATCGTAGCGCATCATCTTAGCACTAGCTACCAACCATCAGCAACCAATGCTAGCCATTAAGAACCTTTAAATAGTCAACAACAATTAGTTGATTGACATTGATTCAGTACATTGCATTACCCCATGACCACTGACTATTTATATATATATATATATATTTATATATCATACCGTCAAACCAAACATTGACCATACAACGCCGGCTACCCACCATCATTGCATAACCATATGGAACAAACTTATCCTTTGTTACACGAGTCGTATCCTGACCCAAGGACATAACTAATCAGGATATAACCCCTTGTGGGCTGCATTCTGGTGATATAGTCAGGACATAACGACACTTGGTATTAAGCAGCGTTTGTCGTCGTTGCTCATATCCTAACTAACCAGTGACTCATCAATTTGAATCATTCATCATTCATCAATTCACCATGAACTGACCTATTATGAACCATCAATGAGCAAATTAAACTGATTCACCATCGTTTCACCTCTGGCTTCAACTGATCAAGTAAGCCATTATTAACCATCGCCATTAACCATCAATTCACCATCAACTGCATCATCAAGCATGCATGAACTACGTATAATTCATCAATTCATTTCCCTATCGACTCACTAACCCCCTACTGTTCATCCATTAATCATTAAACTACCTCTCGCGTCAACCGCTAGGCACAGTTCAGCTAAGGGGCCGTTCATCTCAGCTCTGGCGGCTAACAAAAGCTCCACCACCTGACGTGCAACCGATGAAGCCAGCCACCCCAGGTTGATGCACAGGGAGGGCATCCCCCGTTGAGCCAACGGGTTTTCCTATCAAAATGGTACCCACCCAAATAACAACCCTCGGGTTGCTATAAACCTAGGGTTGTTGTGGGCTAATTGTCGTTGATGAATAGGGGGCATCCCAACAAATGCGCCTAGGGTTTCCTGATTCAATGGCGGTACCACAAGCTCGGGTTTTCCATGAAATGGGTACCGTATCCGCCCCAATGAATGAACCTAGGGAAGATTAATCCCGAGTTCACATTAATTATTTCACCGCATTGTTGGTTTCTTGTGGGTTATCAACCATCACAAATCTGCTTGGTGGGTGAAGCAACCCTGCGATTTTTCTAGTCAGCCAACCATCCCAAATATTGGGCTGCAGATTTCGCACCATTGGGCTGAAAGCTCCAACTGCCATACAGTACCATCCCAAATATTGGTCAAGAAAATAAATGTTAATCAAACCACCAACCAAATCAATGTCAATCCAACCACCAACCAACAAAAATCTCCATAAACCCCACCCAAATCATTGTTGGCCAATGTTCTTCACCACAATCGGTCTAAATCACAACGAGTCACAACGAGTCACACCGAGTCCCTTCCAACTGCATCCAGCCTGGACATGGCCATTCCGTGAAGCCCAATGCAAGGGCGTCCCTGAGACTGCGGTGATCGCCATCGTCGTTGGGGTTTGATCGTGTTCCACCGTGTTTCATGGAAAAAAACGTGCAGATTTACCATTTTGAAGCATGATTTTTTGTGTTAACATCCATTGGCTTTGATTGAACCAAGCGTTGAATCATATGACTGAAGTCTTACTTTAACCATGAATTAAGCAAATCATTTAACTGTTCATCACAACCATCATTTAGCTCTGGTCATTCAGCGTGGCCAAACAATCTGCAAATCCCGGGGGCGTGCCAGCTGTGCTGCAATGGTTTCCCTCGCCTTTGGCAGGTTCCAACCCACTTCACTGGTCCCGGTCCCCTTTCCTCCTGCGAAGAAGCATATGGGTTTGTCCAGTTCGCCCCAAAGTTACTGCTGTTTTCACCTAGAAATCATTGCTGTAAACTGGGATGGTTTGTACCACCATTGAACCGGACAAACCCATTCATGTGCATCAACACGTTGAGTTTCTCTACAGAAATCGGAGCCCGGCTCGTTGGACGCCAAGCTGCGCTTGCTCTCGTTGGAAGCGTTGACGTCCGCACGTTCCTGAAGCGCCAGGGCGAAGCTGGTTGCGGACCGAACGTGGTAGGCTAGTCAGGGCCGGTGGAATTCCCCACCTTGACAGCAGTGCTGATCAACTTTGCTGGTCAGGTTTTCTAACCAACCTTGCATACTTGGCTACTAATGTACTAGTGGTTGATAAAATCAATTAGGTAATTTGGAATCATGACCTAAACGAAAGTTTCCGTTCAAACATCAAACCTACATTGACAAGCATTCATAGGTAGCAATGAAGGATAACAAGCAACATGAGGTGGTCCATCCCCCTTCCCATCTTCTAATTCTGACCCCAAGACAAGAAACCTTCGCTACACTGAGGGTCCACATTTACAGCTAGCTCTCCGATTTCATATCACCTGGTACAGGGTGCAGATCTACTCACTGGACTGTCAATCAGGAATATCTGAGACCGTCACGGACCATCACTCCAGGAATAGAATGACCCAAAACTCGCAACCTGTTTCTGTTTGATTCATTGCCATTTTTTCGATCACCATCCCGGATTAGCCACCATCATCTACCGCACAGTTACCTCATGTACCCAGCAAGAATCACCACCTTCTTCAAACCAACTAGCCATCAAAAAAAAAATCATTAAGCATGACAAACCCCCACGAAGTCATCACTCAAACACCATGAAATGCCGAGAAAAACCCACCATTCGCCATGGGTTTCATCCCTTGAAAGCCTCCCAGGTGGCGAACGCTCCTCAACCAGCCATTTGGCGACTTCAAAGGCGCCGCTGGTGGCCTGACAAATGGCTTTAAGATGGGTTTCAATAGGGCTAAAATGAGTGTCTCATGGGTTTTTGATAGGTTTAAGATGAGTTTCTGATGGGTTTTTGATAGGTTGAAGATGGGTTTTACATCTGCAAGAAAAACAATGAGTTTGCTGCAAAAACGGCGAAAATTTCATAGCGGCACTCCAAAACCAATTCCAAATGTCACCAGACTTGTTCAAATGTTTATCTGACCAGAACTGTGTTCTGCCAACCAATCAAGCACCTTTCTCTTGGAACAACACAGCACCATCATTTTCCAGCCAGTTTCGCTTGGGATATTGCACAACCCTGGTTGCCGTTCGGGAGAAAACTGCGATGGATTCATTGATCAAGAACGAGTGGAGATCTATGATGGTAGCCCAACAGTTGGAATAGATAGCTTGACGTAGTTTGTGATTTGCTAACCAATAGTATGGGAGGATATTGGATAAGTATTACATTATAACCCATAATTATTGAATCGATCACTGTAGAATCCAGGAGAATCAAAAACTATTGCAAAGCACAACACTTAACAGTCTGATAGCTTGTGATTTGCCAACAACAGCAAGCTTGCTGAGTCTACAACATTTCGCATTAACGAATGGGACCCATAAAGCTTGGTTCTATCGCTTGTTAGCCCAGTTCCCCTCTGGTTGAGAAAACTGAGAATTTCCATATAAGCAAGTGTTTGATACTTCTATTTCTTTATGCCAGCAATTCTCGCTGTGGACCTAGTCCTGTGTACTCCAATGAACTCTTTGATCAGTCTGCTATTCAACACCATGTCCCCATTCAGGGTGCCGCATGACAGCTGGCCGTCCGCATGGTATATACAAGGTTTGATTTTGATCCGCTGCCCACTGAAATGAAACTAGTCGCTGCTTGACAGGCAATGCCTGTAGGTAGAAGTGCGATACGGATCACTGCACCATTCCTGTACCAACAGTGCCTACAATATGCATAAAGGTACATGTGCATGTGCATGTAGAGTTTCACAATATATAAACAATACATATGCACACACAAATATATAAATATATATACATTTACATATACATATACATATATAAATATACATATACATATATAAATATACATATACATATACATATACATATACATTTACATACACATATACAAATGTAAACATATAAGTAAATATACATACACATACACATATACATATATAAGTCTAAACAGGTCTAGTGCTACCTAAACCACCAACAGTATTCCCCTGACGAGAAGGAACCGCCGCCCCTCCCATTGACAATGCCAAGGACAGCACTGCGTAGAACAGCGGAGTGAAACCCTGATCAAACGTACCTTGGTGGGCGGAGTGGTCCGCACGCCCAAAAAATATGAACCTATACAGAGTGTACCCCACCCCACTCATTTAACTAAGCTAATAACTAGGGATATCTAGGGGAACCATCACTTACAGTAGATGTAACAATGATTAAATGGCCGTACCAGTCATTGGATCAACAAAAAATCTATGGCTAGAAATCCCATCAATCAAAGTCATTGGATTCGATCATGGTACCCCTCAATCAACCAACCTGGGAGTGACATTAATGGTGACATCTTAACAAATAAGTTGCTTAAGGGTTGATAATCAGTTCATTATTATTGTTTATACAACTGCGGGGGTGTGTCTGAGAGAAGTGGGTCATCATTATGATAAGGAAACAGGAAACCACCAGTTGTTTGGAGATAGACCGACTTTGAACAAACACGGCTATGAACCAAATGGATGACCATCATCTATAGTTAAAACCAATCTACAGTCCGAATTTTGATGAGCATCCCCTCCTGATGCTGAATCAACAAAAATATCATAGCTCCACGGTCCAACAGGGCACAATATTGCTACTTTCTCAGCATTTGAAACAAATGTGTTGTTTCAATCAACACTAGACGCCTCAATCACACTCTCTCATCGGAGAACACCACCTGCCAATCGCTGGTCCAAGTAACCGTTGACGCTCAAGTTGGAGGCTGCCACCAATTTTTTGGCTTCCTCGCAACAGCGGGTGGATCTTCGCCCGCGATCGATGGGGCGACATGAATGTGAAGCACAGGCAGAAAAAAATTGGACCTATGAATGTTCGACTCCAGAAAACTATCAACCGTGGCTATTCAATCATGCCACTAGCCTAGCTTTGGGATGATCCTTCATGCAGAACCTCTGCCTTAACCCGGCCGCAGCTGTCCTCCAAGTCACCATGAGAACAAGCAGTACCTGTCGAGTTGTGGAACAGCGAGGCAGCGGTGATTGTTTGTTTTTTTTCAGAATGATGTTTACTTCATCTTAAATGACTGTAGCTTGCATCCACCTACACAATCTCAAGCAACAGGTTTGAGATTGTTGCTTACTGAAATAAAAGTTACCAATATACACTTCATGAGAGACCCCATCTTTGACACGGTTGCGCTTCTTAGCCGAGAGAACATGACCACAGAGTAGTGGAGGCCCTTGCTCGGCGCACAGAGGGCTGGGAGCCCGGAATGGAGAGCAGGATCGTTCTTCATACCTTGGCACAGGCGGCTGTATCATGCAATGGCCATGTCCATGTTCGATATCGTTGCTGGTTGGTGGTTGAGCGGCTTCCGTCATGACCGATCTCACATCTCAGTTGGATGATCTGCTCATTCACCATCTCCGTTGCGAACGTGTTCGTTCGGAGGAATACCGTGCTACCCCAATTTTGTGGAGCGCAACAAAATCAAGGCCCAGTGGGTTTCAGGCAAACAAATATGTACATGAATAAATCTGTGTATTATGTACATACATATATATATATATACAGTATATATAACATCTATGATGATGGCTTAATATGGTTGAAACAAGTGTAGCAAATCTGTAGTTGGGTATAATTCAGCTACACGATGGCTGAATCAATAAGCAACATCCACATCTGGCTGACTTATGCCTGACCATGGTCGGTTTCATACACAGTAAATTCTGGTGGCTCACGATATCACATCTGGTTGCTTCTGTTTCATCATGCCATCGCAAGTTGAGTGTTCCCCCCAAAAGATTTCGCTTGATATTACTGATATGGTCAGCCACTAAGTACCCCTACAGGTGGGTACGAACCAAACACATCCCTTAAACCATCATGTTGGTAAGCCATTACTAGCCACATAGGTGGGTAACAACCCTTCACATTCCTTCACCAACGCTGGCTATTGACCACTCATGGACCGCCCCCAAGCATGGCTACAACCCCTGGACGCATCTGCCGCGGCACTGACGGCAAAGCGTTCGCCGGCCTTGATGCCTTTGGGCACGACCGCCTGGAGGAGCAGGTTGTGCCAAGCAACGACGGGTAACCAATGGGCCCCACCAAAAAGTGGATTTTACTAGTGATTTTGGGGGATAAAACCACATCACCATTGCAACTTTATGGTTTACTATTTTCACCAAAAAGTGGTTTTGGGGGTACCACTATGTGAATTAGTGAATGGTTCAAGATTCATCATCACGGACATTCTCGGATGATTCCTTCAGAAGAGCTTGGAAATCTCAGCCCCATCAAAAATTGCCATCATTTCCTAACTAACAGAAATGCCATTCTGCTTGGGGTACCCAATCTGCATATGTTCAAGCACCTTGCGGTAGCATGGGCAAAGATAAACACAATCATAAAAACAAGTCACCCAAGTAGACCAGGTATGTAAGTAGCGACAGCTGAAGTTATAGACTCACATCGAAAGGTATAGACAATATTGCATCTGAATGCATGAAGTGCTTTAGGAACAAAGGCCTATCTGATGAATGATCCAATAACAAAAATGCCATTCATCATCATGTCCAGTTGGAAGTTATCAATAATTCCTTGGCTAAGCAAAATGGTGAATGACGGCAGCAATAGCAGCAATGCTGGGTGGTGGTCGAACCACCCTGTCACGAAAAAATGTGGGCAAGTCAACCAACCACCCTTTATCAATACATGTGGGAAAATAACAAATGTCAATGAAAGCACCAGCCAGAATGCTCGCGGATGTTTAACCAACAACGGTGGGGGAATATCATCGGCGCTCCGCGAAACCTGGTGTACCCACGCTACTGCAGGTTTGCAAATGATGATCCCAGTGAACTCATGATGAACCGCTAAGTAGGTGAATGACACAGAATGGTAAGATGCAAACAACTAGAAATAACCATCCAACTATGTTGATCAAAAGCATGTTATTTGGTAAAAACCTGGTACTTAATGATCAATACTCTGGTATCCGATGGAAATCAGAAACAAACTATGTTGGTAGGATTGCATCAATCCCGCTTGGTCAAAAGTTGCATATCCAGCTGAACGCAGCTGAACCCAGCTATACACCAGCAATGTCATGTAGGGTTTTCACACTGCTTAACTTTAAACCCTCCAATGGTATTACTCCGTAGCTTTGCCCATTTCTTGTTGTAATCGCATTGACATTTATGAACCATGCCAGACATGTACGGACCCTTATCATTGCCACTATGAATGGCTCTGCAGCACATCTAAAACAGTTTGTCAAATAGTATCATGAACAATGATGAATCTATGTGATTATAGTAGGGTTGGAATGATGATAGTATGATATAGATGAGCATGGACATGATGGTTATAATGAACAATGGAGGGTTACTCAAAATAGGGAACCCCAAACTTATGGTTAGCTTATTACTACAAATGGCTAATATTGGATGATTTGGGGGATGCCCTACTTTGAGAAACACCAAATGATGAACATTATCAAGCACGTCGACTCAAAATGCTTTCACCATCATGGAACTATGACTAATATGAATTGTGATCACATTTTACTACTCACTGAGTGACTCAAACTAGTTTACGAGTAATGAGCAATATGCAACATCACTATCAATAAACTGAGTCATAAACTAATCATTGCTCAACATGTTTCATCATCAAACTAGTTTGTGATCTCATCAGCATAGTCATCATCAAACTAGTTGATGACTCAATATTGAGTCATGAATCATGATCATAGTCACTGAACAGAAATAAATAAACTATAAATCAACATAGATCATGATAGTGAGTAATAAACTGAGTGACCAACATGACTCATGACCATCAAACATGATATTACTGTGACCAACCTCAACTATAAAGTCAGTGACTGTAGGAAGTCAAACATGACCAACATAAACCGAGCGACTCAATGTGCAACCCGCCATCAACAAGCCGCCCCGTCGACTCCGTCGACTCCGTCGACCTGCCTTCATCAAGCCGCCAGGACCCTGAATCTCAATCTCCTGTGGGTGAAGGTTGCTGTGCGACGGATTGCTTCAAGGTCAGACTCTGGTCAACTAAGCTCGTTAATACTGGATAATAAGAAAAAATGACCAAGAATAGTATGATGGTTAAGCTAACCTGAAAGCTAAAAACAGGCAGTGCTCGAGGCGCACCTGGCCATGACCAGGTGCTGGCACGGTTTGGTGGCTTGACCCATCCATCGAACCATCCACACTTAGACCATCGAATCATCTGCGGTTCACCATCTGCCTTAACCAACACTTCAGAATCATTGACTCATCCCCGATCAGCAAGTAAACTCTTCCATACAACTCCGGTGCCCGCAAAAAACTCATCTGCCTATGCCATCTCCCCGGTGGGCCACCAGCAGCCCACCGGCGGCGCGGTGGTGCCTCACCGGCCTGGGTGCCCTCAGGCACCGTCACCAGGATCTGACTGGGACCCAGGTGCACCTAACGTCGCCCCGGGAAGCACCCGCAAAGGGTCAGGGATTGGTGGGTAGTCTCGCAAGCACATCTACCCATTAAGACTGGTTGATAGTAACCAACAGTAGTTGATAACCCAAATGGTTGTTTCTCAATCACTTTGAACCATTAATACTGGTTGATAGTAGAGGCCTAAATAAAATTATCAACTATTATAACTTATAAGTCATTGGTGGTTATATCTATAATAAACTATAACTGATCAACTATTGTATAGACCTACCATTGACTATATTGATAACTTATAACAACATATAACAACCAGTAATACGGGTTGATAATAGAGCATACTAGACAACAATAGTGGATAAACTATGGTGGATGATATCTTATATTGAAACCCTGGAAAACCAGCTATTATAGTGGTTAATCATAAGAATTAGTAGGAGAGAATAAGCAACATACTACTATATTCCCAAGCCAATTTGGGAACCTCAAACTCTTGGAAAGTTTATGATAATCATATCATATTCAACAAACATGATTTTGAGAAACACCCAAATGGTTGATTCTAGATGACTTATAATAGCCATCAATATTGGGTGATAATACAGGATCATAACCATCCAGAATGGATACATATGCCTCAACATAATAGTGATTCATGATGGTTTGTAATGGTTTATGATAGGGAATATAGTGGTTACTAATGGTTCATCTGGGCTTAGTCATGGTCAATGGTGGGGGATAATAGTCAACGATAGTGGTTAAGCAACTACTGTATGGGGGGGGTTCTCAAAATAAGGAACCCTAAATTTTTGGCTGGTTTTGAACCCTAAATGATCAATATGAAGGATGATCACTGGGGGTACCCCTCTTTTGAGAAACACCGATATGATTGGTGAAATGATTGGTGATAGGATTGGCAACTATATAAAAGATTCATATGATACCACTGAGATGGCTATTGATTCGTCAAATGATTGGTAAAATGGCTGCTAGTTCAGTCAGATTGATATCTTTTTCGGGGCTGATGTCAGATTGCTATTGTTTGCACATGGATCTACATGCTTATTTCTCAGTGGGTTGAATATCGTTGGATACCGCTGGTTCTCATGAGAGATGCGCTTACTTGTTGCCCAGTAATCAGCAGCATTTCGTCAACCAATCAGCTTTGTGCCCAGCGACCTGGCTCTGATGGAGGTATACCCGACATCCAACGAGGGACCCCATAACCAACTCAGATCCGATACCATTGGGAACCATCATTAACAATGATCACAATCAACAAGAATCAAAACGGTGTTGTTTTGGGTACTTGAAGATACTTCCACAAGGATCCTTCATCACAATCAACAACTCAAAATCAACAAAAACAACAAACATCTCAAAATCAACAAAAATCTCAAAATCAACAAAACTCAAAATCAACAAAAACCTCAAAGTCGTTGAGTTCTGCTGAGATTTTGAGTACTGCTCAACGCTCAGCAGGACACGCTCCACACCGCTGCACCTCGAAGGTGTCCCCGGGCGCTTTCCCTGCAGCGCCATGTGATGGGATGGTGCTATGGCATGGTGCTGTGGTACTTGGCACCAGCCATGGCGCTGCTTAATGCGCTTTCATCATGGTGTAAAAAGGTACAGTATCTTGGTGGATCATGTATTGAATGGTAATCAAAGGTATATACTTGGTGAATAATATTGTATAGATGTATAAAGTATTGTCTGATCTTGTTTAGGAATCATGACAATGCTATGGTCAGCATAGTATTGTGGAGAATCAAATACAAAATGGCATCAATGGCATATGTTTGCTATTGGTATACACTTGGGAGAGAAGGCAAAGCCCCGTCAGTCGTCCTGTATGGTTGGTGTACTCAATGGTTGTCGTTGCCGTTGTTGTTGGTTGTCATTCTCCGCATTTTAACCAGCATGAACCCTGTTTAATCATGATGAACCAGTAATGACGATCAGCAATGATTAGCCATGATCATGATCAATCGCTATCACCAATCAGGAAGCATCTTTATATGTCTATACGTAGAAAGAGAGCATATCAAACATTGTCCAACATACAAAACAAACTCACTTCGTGGACATCGAACAAATGCCCAGAAAGCAACGTCGTCCTCAACTATGGAGTTACAGGGAGTTACTGGCCTCGCATTTGCTGAAGTATTATGAAAGCAGTCCTGGTATCCTACTTGGTATCCAACCCGGTCGTATTCGTGCAATGCCTCGCTGTTGATGGTCCATGGTAGCCATTCCTATGAGTTGATCGCAGGTCAAGCTCCACTGGGGGCCACCTTTCGTGCAGTTCCCAAGGCGCTTTGTGTATGGCATTCGAATTCAGGCATTGATCAACACTAGCTACCCGCCTGGATCCGACTACCAAGTCTGGATGGCGCTATGATGCCCTATGACAACTTTTGCCTGCAGTGGTTTCCAAAGTGGTAAACCCCATGTTACATAGCTTGCAAACACCCATTACTCATTCAGGTTTGGTGACTTCACTTGGAAGGTATCATTCTCAAGTAATCATGCAAACCTCAGGTGGTTGGTCGACAATTTGGGTTGCTGAATCTAATCATCAGCCTATCCATCAACCATCTAACGTATCCATGTCATCGATCAACCATTTAAGCCATCCATCCATGTAGACAGGGTGTACAAGGTGGGGCCCCCCCTAGTTTTAACTTGGTTTATAAGGCCACTTAACTATAGTTATATCTACTATAACTGGTAGTTACCCTAGTTATCACCCAACGGCTATAGCTGCTGGACCGGGGCCCACCGAGTGTATCCATTTCTTGGGTCGAACGCATCGCGGCGTGTATCCGATCCATGCCTTCAGGGATGATGGCTCTCATGTGCTGACCGTTGGCATCGAAAAAGAGCTCATCACCTCATGCGCCGATGAAGGAATCGTTGGGAACCGGGAACCCATGGGAACCCGTGGTAACTGATGGGAGTTGATGAGAGGCTTAGGTAACCCTTGGGATGCGTGAATGATGGTGAAGGATGTGTCAAGGATAATGATGGTTTTGTGGTCAACCT
>VSDK01021031.1:830595-897601 GCA_009767595.1 Symbiodinium kawagutii
TAGGGAAAGTTAATGAGAACAAGGTATGAGTGCATCAGGCCAGGTGCTTGATGCTTCCAGGTCATGTTGATTTGTTGTGACTCACTTCAAATTGCATGATGTGCGCAAAAAAATGTTGGAAATCATATTGAATTTGTGCAGTGCATTTTGGAATAATGGATGTGTTATAGAATATCTGGATCTGAGAGAATGGCTCGTAAGATACCAACAACCTTGTCAGCACGTAGGACACCCAATACACAGATTTACTTCAGTAGCATAGACAATCGTTTGATACTGGTACATCTCATGAATCAAAGACTTGAGATGCATTGAAAGTCATCTATACAGGTTGCTGAAGTAGTTGATTGAACAGATTAGATTATTCTTATTTTACTAAGCACCATCATCATCATCATCATCAGCAGCATCAGCATCATCATCATCATCATCATCATCATCATCATCATCATCATCATCATCATCATGATCATGATCATCATTTACCATCATCATACACCACCATTTACCATCATCATTCACTACCATTGTTTACCATCATCATGTACCACCATCATTTACGATCATCATTTACCATCATTAACCATAAATATATGATATATCATGATCATTATCATTGCAAAGTACCATCAGTTCAGCGATCGATCAGCAGAATGCAAACATCCACTGGCAAACATCACCAAATCCACAAAGTCTCGCCTCCTTTCGTGCCCTCAGGCACGGTCAGCAAGAAACACGCGGGCCTGTGGGCGACATGAGCTGATGGTAGCTATGGCTCAACCCAGGTTGGTCACAGCTTTGTTTACTGAAACTGCCAACAGAAAATTGTTTCCCTTTTAAGCAAGCTGTGTAGTAATTATTAGCAAAAGGAGGCAGTTTGTTCTTTTAACCAGGAGGATTGTCAGCAAATTATGACTAAATTGGTTGATAAACCAGGAAATTAATCTAAGGATTGATCTAGCTACAGTCGAACTTCCTGCCTCTGTATCTTTTGGGCAGTTTGAACTTGTCACATTCACTTGGTTGTCACAACTGGTCCAAATATGGGGTTGGTGGTTGCAACCCCAAAGATGTGATGAAATGAAATCGATGAAACATTAGTATGCGCGAGGAATCTAAACTTTTCACATGACCAACTAGATCAATGGTTTCTAAAACTATTTCTGTTGGGCATGTCTTCTGATATACAATCATTGTCTTCGTGAGTACTGCCGGAAACTAGCATAAAAGATCCTTGTGACTCCAGCGACAAAACAACAACAAACATTCATCAACATGATTCATCAAACTTGAACCAACCAATCACCATCATAAAACAACAAGTGACTTATTCAACTCGCAGCCCCACGTTCGGGAACATGGGCACGTGATGCAAAACTCTTGCGGATCCAGTAGCTCAGTGCGTTTGGTGTTGCAAAATTATTGCCGACAGTTCACGATAAAGTCACCAACTCCAAACGTTGGCATCGAATCAACCAATATCAACCAGGCAGTTTTTGGATTTTATGGGCCGTGTTATGTCTTGTTGGATCCACCTGTTCTACCAGAAATGTGTGGCTCCTTGTGGTCACCATCCTTGGCCCAAGCAGCGCACCCGCTCTGTGGAGGTGGTGGCAGTGCCACATGGAACTCATCTCCGGGGTCCTTCCCTGCGGGCGACCAGTGGCAAGTGCTTGGGTTTCCTGAAAATGTAGTAGGTTTGTCGGGCAGCACCCGGGTCGCTCATCCCCTCAACTGCAGGGGTAGCTGCCCGCCTGTCCGCCTAGTGTTACACCCGGGGATTGAAATGGGCTTCCTGTAAATTCTTATTCTCATTGACTCTTGATCCAACCACCTGATCAAGGAAGAATCAAGCGTCAAGATCAAGCAAAAATACTTGACTCTTGAATTAGGTGGTTGAATGTGAATTGACCAAGGGCCTCAAATGATCAATGATGAAAGTGAATTGACCAAGGGCTTGGGATGGTCTGGAAGATTGTCGCTGGATTGGTTGGAGAATTCACAGGAAACTGCAATTTGTGACAACCTGCACCTGCCCAGGCCACTTCGACTACGGCCATTCTGGCTCCAGAAGGGGCCCCTTTTACTTGAGCCTTCGGTTGCACCGCGTCGTGCATGGAAAAGTGTCGGTGCTGTCGTGCGCCGTGTGGAATCACTGCCTAACTGCATAGCAATCAGTGCAAGTGAAATCGATAGAGCCCAATCTCTGCTACCATTGCAGCATCCGCTGCATTGGTAGCGGAGCGGCAAAAGCTCCAGGGACTACTTCTCAAAGAACTAGTTCGGCAACCTCGGCTTGCTGCTTAGAAGAGCAGCTTTTGAGCCAAAGAACTTCCTTTTTCTGAACTCCAAGCGATAGGGCTTGGGCCTTGACCTTTTTGTCCATTTTGGACGCAAGATGGCCGAGAAAGAGGGCCACATTCCTAGCTGGGATGGGCAGCCGCGAACATGGCGGCGCTACACGCGCGAAGTGAGCTGGTTCTTCAAGGGGACGCCGGTTCACAAGCGGCGCTACTGTGCCACTCGGCTGATGAGCCGATTGACTGGCTCTGCGCGGCTGCTGGCTATGAGTTGGTCGGGTATGAATCTGGATCACTATGGGGGTACCAAGGAACTACTCCAACGGTTAGCTGCTTCACCACTAGTTCGTCAAGGGCTACCCAATGCTGCTGCTATCTGTACTCAATATTTTGCATTTAGGCGACAACCACATGAGGCTATGAATGGTTTTCTTGTACGGGAAGCTTTGGTGCATAGTGAGTTTATAGAGGCTTTGCAAACCTTGTATGAAGAGAAGCTAGGTGTGAAACCTAGTGATCAACACTTTGATCTTCCAGATGAGATGGCTGAAGCTGATGAATGGTGGGCTGAAGATGATGGCACTGCACATGGCGATGATGGTGGGTTTCAGCACACGCCAGCTGCGTCGCCGGCTGCTTTCACTGGAGCTTCACCTTCATCCGGAGCTGCTGCGGCATCTTCACTTCATGGTCAACCTAGTGTACCACCTGGTTTTACTGTTGCTGATGGCTTCCGTGTTGAAGATTCATTCATCCTCCAGGTACTACGTGGTTTTCGACTTCTACAAGCTTCTGGTTTAAGTCCTGATGAGATGCGAGACATAGTAGCGGCAACCAAGGGATCACTGGATTTCGATGTGGTGGTTAATGCTCTACAAACATTGTATGATGAACAATTGGTGGGGCGAAACACGTTCACTTCTACCCGTCAAGCTATGTTTGGTGACATGATGGCTGCTACTACTGGTATGGGGGCAGATGATGATGAGTGGTGGAACCAAGATGGTTACTATGACGATGGTTGGGACTATGATGGTTTCTATGGTGAATGGCCTGATGAAACAGAACAAGACGATGGTACTCTCAACCAACACACCGCCGAAGAAGATCCGGCGATCAAAGAAGCACAACAAGCAGAACGCGTTGCAGAATCTCTGGCAGCAGAAGCTGCTAGGACCTGGACTCAGGCTCAACAGGCCACCGCGGCTCTTCGTCGCGACCGCGGCTTTGGCCAGGTGGTGGCTGCTGGGGCTGGGAAGTCGCAACAGGGCTGCTATGTTTGTGGGGGCAACCACCTAGCGCGAGATTGTCCTGATCGTAACCATCCCCGATTCACCAAGGGCTACAACAAGGGCATGTCTAAGGGTACCTACATGATGGACTATGACCCCTACAACTCCTATATCATGGCCAAGGGCAAGGGCAAGTTTCGAAAGGGCAAGAACAGTAACTGGCTAAAGGCTCAAGCATGGATGAAAGGCAAGGGCAAGACGAAGGGCAAGACAATGACACGTCCTGCCGTCAATGCCTACCAAGCCATGAACGACAGCATGTTCTCTGGTGCCTTGGAAATGCTGGGCCAGACTCTCATGAGAACTTTTCTTCGGCTGTGTCGTCATCCACAATGAATGAGCGACAGGGCCTTTTGGACTGTGGTGCAACAGCATCAGCAGGTCCACAAGTTGCTGTTGAAGCTCTGATTGGAGCTGTTCTGGCCAAGGACCGCCAGGCCAAGATTGACATTGCCAAAGCCGAGCGACCGTACTTTCGTTTTGGCAATGGGAAGTGGGGGCAAGCTATGTTCAGAGTATATATATCTACAGATGTCTCTGGTGAAGATAGAATATTCAAGATATATGCACTTCCAAATCCTCCTGAACTACATCGTCCTGATTTCGATAGGTCAACATTGGTTCCCATTCTCATCGGCATGGATCATCTTGGTGGTCAATTCTCAGCCATGTCCATTGACTTCATGACTGGTTTGGCTATGGATTCCTTTCGTAGTGATTTTGGTTGCTATCAGCTCAACAAGAACCCCAAGGGCCACTATATCCTGGACATCGTGGATTTTCTCACTAAGGGGGCTACACGTCTTGAAGGTCATGCACACATCCGGGTCTCCGAGGGTCCTGCTGCAGATGAGTGTCACAGTTTGGAATTTCATCCCACAGAGTTCTATGACATGCATGTGATGGACACACAGTATGATGAGACACAGCTGCAGCAGTCCATGCTTCGCCTTCAACACTTGCATGGTCAGATCATGAGCAAGCTTGGATGCACTTCCTCAGCGCATTCAGCTCTGATGGGTGGACAATCGTCAACACCTTCCAATTCGATAAATCCGAGACCTGCTGGCCATGGCGTATGCGACCCAGCCACTCTCCAAGGAAGAGGAAGCGGATCTGATCCGAAGGATCACGGCAGAGACTCCAGCCAAGAAGTCATCCGCCGAGTTCGATTTGAGCCGGCTGGTTCGTGCGGACCCCAGGGATCCACGATGCCAGACCAACCAATGGCCGTGCTTCAACCAGCACGTGGACGGCCCGAAGGGAGCCAATGCCCACGGGTGTTGGATCCACTGTGCAGCATGCAACCTGCGCCTGCTGTACGTGCCACGAAAGGGCTCTCCAGCAAACCAGACCAGTGTTTGCAACCCAGCAATGGTGCTTCGCATGCTCAATGCTCTGCAGCCGATGATGCAAGGCCGAACTCCTACGGCCAAGATCTGCCACTACATGATGGACAAGATCAATGCGGACGAGGTCTTGGAGAATGCCATCAACGAGGTGCTGCACCCCAAGGAGGCCAAGACGACAAAGAATGTCAAGAAGAGTTCAACTGCGAAGAGCTCTCAGGCTCCTCAGACAGCGAGCCCAACGACCTCCTCGGGCAGTTGGCAGCAGGTGACTCCTGCAAATCCCATGGACGAGCTGACAAGCAATCTCTCTCCCGAAGAGCTGGAACAACTCCAGCAAGTTGTGGCCGAGCGCAAGGCTCAGCGAGCCGAAAACATGGAGGAGAACACTATGGCCTGAAGACTGAGATCTACAAGCCTTTGATTCCCTCAGTGGGTGCCTGCGAAGAGCTCTCAGGCTCCTCAGACAGCGAGCCCAACGACCTCCTCGGGCAGTTGGCAGCAGGTGACTCCTGCAAATCCCATGGACGAGCTGACAAGCAATCTCTCTCCCGAAGAGCTGGAGCAACTCCAGCAAGTTGTGTCCGAGCGCAAGGCTCAGCGAGCCGAAAACATGGAGGAGAACACTATGGCCTGAAGACTGAGATCTACAAGCCTTTGATTCCCTCAGTGGGTGCTAAGCTCATGCTCATGGCCACAATGATGGTGAACTGCATGTGCTCAATGGCTCTTGCGCTGTGCTTGGATCAAACCGATGGTCTATGGGAAGTTGCTTGTTCACCTCACTCCTGGCTCTCCGAGGCTTGCAATCGCCAAGGCATCCAGGCGAGGCGCATCAACTTGGCTGAAGGGTATGATCTCTACCAACCACAAACATGGGAAAGGATGAAACAGTTGAGGAAGATTCGTAGACCTCGAAAGATCTGGTTTAGTTTACCATGTACCAAGTTCTGCATGTGGACAAACATCAACTATAACACACCTGAGCGTAAGCAACTACTTCATGGACATCGCCGTCGTGAACGTAAGATGCTATGGTGTATGTATGATTTTGTCAAAGATGCTTTGGATGATGACCCTACTACACAGATCTACTTCGAATGGACTCATCCCTGTTATGGTTGGAAAGAACCTCCTATGATGGCTCTAGCTGAATACATGGAAGAGAACTTCTACCCTTGGCTACCTTGTCGTGTTGATGGTTGTAACTACGGCATGAAGAACAAGGACAACTCCATGTTCATCAAGAAAAAGTGGATGATCTACACCACAGATGAGGACTTCCACAAGAACTTCAGGGCAAAGGTCTGTCCTGGGGGCCATGTTCACGCTAGCATTGAAGGTTCAGAGACCAATCGTTCATCTTACTATCCATGGCGTATGGTTGAATCTATTGCACGATGTTGGAGAAAGCAGTTCATCACGGACAAGCACATCAATGGGTTGTTTGATTCCAACTATGTTCACTACGATGATCGTATGGATGTTCATGGTGATCTACTAGCGGTTGATCAACCACCTGGTTCTCCTCAACAACCTGATCCCGGTGTACCTGGTCCCGATCCTCCCGAACCTGCTCCACTACCAGAGGGTGTATCTCAACATGACATGGATGCATGGAAAGCAAAGGTAGCACATTTTCACAAGGCGGCTGGCCACCCATCGAACCGCAATCTTGCCAAGATCGTCAAAGACACAGGGCAGCCAGACTGGAAAGTCCAGGTTGTCCTCCAGCACAAGTGTCCAACCTGCATATCTCTCAAGCCTGGTGGAACAAGCTCTGGTTCCATACCTCCGGCATCAACAGCGCCTATGTACAAGGCGTGGCAAGCCGTGGGAATCGATTCAGCAGAATGGCAAGTTCCTGGTACCAAAACCAAGATGAAGTTTCTGTTGATCATGGACCTAGCGACTAAGCTACGCGCAGTATATCCCATCAAGGAGTATATGAGAGCCTCACTATGCAGGGTGAGTCTACTAAGGATATCATAGCTGGTCTTGGTGAACGTTGGTTGGCTACCTATCCCAAACCCGAGATTTTAGTGGTGGATCCTTCAACTACAATGGTTTCAGAACAACTGCGTGAGTTTTGCTCCAACTTGAGCATTTTCCTGCAAGCAACTTCAGAAAAGGAACCTTGGAGTCACGGAATTGTTGAAGCTGGCATTCAAGATGTGAAGGACTTGGCAACAGCCATACACATGGAGAACTTGGATCAGTCTCCGTCCATCACACTGGTGCTTGCAACTTCAGCATTGAATTCTACCCAGTACACAGCAGGGCACTCAGCTTTTCAGTGGGCCTTCGGCCGCACCTATAGCATCTCTGACGAGGATGTTCGCACCTTTCATCAAGTGGATCAGACCACTGACTTCACCAACCTGGTTGCTGCCCGTCAACGAGCAGAAGAAGTGGCGGTGAAAACCCGCAGCACTAGGGTGTTGTCCAAGTTGGCCAATTCCACGGTGAGACAGCCATTGAGAACCTTCTCTCCAATGGACTTGGTGAAGGTATGGCGCAAGTACCAACCCTCAGATCAGCACAAGGGTGTGCGCGGCGGCTTCAAGAAATCTGGAAAACCACATTGGGTCGGACCCGGTCGGGTCATTTTTCAAGAAGTGATTCCGAGCCAGTCTCCCGATGATGACCGTCGACACATTGTATGGGTGCTAATTGGCACTCGTGTGCTGAGATGCTCAGTGCACTCGGTGCGAGCTGTTTCTGAAGTTGAACGTCTTCGGCATCAATTGGAAAGCAATGAGAATCCAATTCGTTGGAAAACTCTTGCAGATATCCTGCCAAGGCGTGACTATGAAGATCTCACTGATCAGGTTCCTGGCCAAGAAGAGCTTGAATTGCCTGACCTTCCACCAGCTCCCAATGCTTCCACATATGCGCCAGTGAGACGAGCTCGAGGCAAACAAACTCTTAGTCCATCAGATTGGCAAGTGTTTGAACCTGGTGGAACTGCAGCTGAGTGGAGCAGTGTGCACCGCTCCAGTCCCATTGGAGTAAGAGCTGATCCCAGAGGGTCTGCTCCAGTGCAAAGCTATGTTCCTCCAGCACAGGCTCCTCCATCACCTGCGCCTTCATTGGAATATGCACCTACCACACCGGCACAATCATCAGGTCACATCTCCGAACCAGAGATCATCATTGATCTAGAACCTGATGATGAACCGGCAAATGACTATGAACCTCCCCAAGAACCCAAGGAGAAGTCCCAGAGGACATCCTATGACATCGAGTGGCTTGAACAACTTCGATGTGAAGCTGAACATGAACCTCCCTTGGATCGTGTGTACCAAGCTGCGATGAGTGCTGAAGATGTCATTTTGATGACTTTCGATGTCGATATCGCCTCAAACAAACAAAAGAAGATGCTGGAACGGAACCCAGTCTCTTACATGGTGAAGAAAATGAACAACTCTGAGATTTCCCTGGGCAAGCTCAGTGCCGCTGATCGTGCTCTCTTCGATCGTGCCAAATCAAAGGAAGTAGCATCCTTCATTCGCAATCAGGCTGTTCGACAATGCTTGAATGACGAAGAGATTCAGCAAGCATGGGGAAGTGGTAGAGTTCTCAAGGCAAGGTGGATTCTCACATGGAAGAGTGTGCCTCCAGATGAAATGGAAGAAGCTATCGCGGACTCCCGCGACAATCCACAGACAGTTTGCAGAGCAGATGGCACCAAGCGTGCCAAGGCCAGAATCGTTTTGTTAGGATATCAACACCCCTCACTCCTTGATCGTGGCTTCAAAACAGCAGCTCCTGTTCAATCAACTCTTGGACGACATATGCTGTACACTGTCGCTGCTTTTCATCAATGGAAACTGCAAGGCTTAGACCTCGCAACGGCCTTTTTACAAACACAACCCACAGAAGCCGACTCCTTGATTTGGACATCAAGTGTGGACGAACTCAAGGATGCCTTGAAGGTGCCAAGAACCTCTGTTCTCCGCATATTGAGAAACATCTATGGTTCAACAACGGCTCCTCGTGGCCTATGGCTTGACCTCCACAAGCGACTCACTGCTATCGGTGGCATACCAGCCTTGGGAGAACGCTGCTTGTGGCTCTGGTTCCACAAATCAGTTTCCTCGACTGATAGGAGCAATGGGTGGTCATGTGGATGATTTCCACAGAGTTGGCGACTTGAACAGTGATGAGTGGTGTGAAGTATGTCAACAAATAGATCGTTTGTATCAGTGGGGCACAACAAAAACCGAATCCTACCGCCATGCAGGAACAGATCTACAAACAAAGCAGTTGTCAAATGGTACTTTTGCAATTACTGTTGATCAAGATGCATATGTTGAAACACTTCAAGATCTGCATATACCTCCTGAACGACTACGTGATAATGGTCCCCTATCTCCTGAAGAAGTTGGACATTGTCGTGGTTCACTAGGTGGTCTTCAGTGGTTAGCCATTCAAAGTCAACCTCAACTTTGTGCACGTTGTAACATCCTGCTGACCGAAATCACCAAGCAGGGCACTCTAGAACATGCTAGAGAAATACAACACATGATTTGCGAAGTTCGAAGAGAAGCTCACAAACTTCCCTAACACTGCTAGATTAGTAAATTTACTAATCGATGAATTTACGTAAATTTTTACATTTACTAACCGAGATTTAGGTAAAAATTTACGTAATTAGTAAATGATTTACTAATCGACCTAAATTTACTTATGACCTAAATTGATTTACTTATGACCTAAATTTATTTACTTATGACCTAAATTTATTTACTTATGACCTAAATTTATTTAGGTACGACCTAAATTTTACACATCACATTTTTGGGCATTATTTCGCTATATTTTTTGTTTGTTTTTCTTTTTTTGTGTTGTTTTGCGCATGTTTTTTCAATTTTTACATTTACCTGTGCATTTTCATGTCTTACTTGTGTCAATGCATTTCATCAGTGGCTATGTTTGCCTTGGTCATTTACTTGATCATTTGATGCTCAGCTATTGCTCTGACAGTCAAACTTTTTGTGTTTCAAGGCATAGGTTTTTGAAAAGCTCATGGCTGCCTTGGATGCAGCTTTGGAAGCCACAAAGGAAATTTTGCAGAAGACACAGTCCAGGATCCAAACCGATCGTTTTCGTTTGGCGGCAGATCCCACTATCAATGTGTCTGCCATTCAAGATGCCTTGACGAATTTCTTGAAGCACAAGCAGGAGAAGAAACTGTGGTCCTTGCTGTGCCCACCTCCACGTCGCCCAGTGTTTAATCAATGTCAAGTCTCAAGATTCACTTTCAGATGAAAAGATCTATGCCCCAGATACTCTCAAGTAAATGCATGCATGGTTGTCTTCTCAGGCACAAACATCTGGGGGGTACTACATGGACCAGGCCAAGATCGACAACCTGGTGGCTGCGCTTCGACAAGGCCTGAACCTCCCAAGACCCGAGCATGTGGAGGAAACGATAGAGGAGGAGGACTATGACTGGGAGCAGGAGAAGCCCACTAACCAGATCTATGAAGATGTTCTGGTGGAGGAGGACATGACAGAGGACGACTTCCTGCGAAGAGAGCTGATGAAGCAGGACCTAGAGGATGAGGAGGAGGAGGAGAAGGGAAAAAAGGAATGTAGAGAAGAAGAAGGTGGATGAGGATAAGGAGAAGAAAGGTGAGGAGGAGGGGAAGAAAGATGATGAGAAGGAAAAAAATAAGGAGGATGGAAAGAAAGATGATGAGAAAGAAAAAAATGAGGAGAAGGAGACGAAACATGATGAAGAGAAAAAATGAGAAGGAGATGAAAGATGGTGAGAAGGAAAGACAGGAACCAGCCTTGGAGGAGGAAACACCAGAGGACAGGTGGGATAGGGAAAGGCATGGTTCATCAGGTGACGAGAAGGAGGATGAACCAGAGCCAGAAGAGCCAAAGGAAAAGGAGAATGAAAAGGAAAAGAAGAAGAGAAAAAGAAAGAAGAGCAGAGACCCATCCATGGAGAGGAAGAAAAGGAGGTCAAGATCAAGGAGGAGGAGAAGGTCGAGCTCTACGAGTCAGGGCAGACAGCTGAAGATGGTGGGCAGGACTGGGTCAAGACTAAATTTGTTTATGTTGTGATAATTCACTGCACTTTTGGTCAAGACATGCCTTAAATGTTTCCTACCTTGATGAAGGCTCCTGTTGGCAGTTTGACTTCGAGCCGACGTTGATGTTGCCAGCCCTTTCAAGTCATGGCAGTCCAGGCCACAAGGCCCCTGATCATCGAGATGATGATACTGCCAAATCTTTGACGCAATGGGCTTCAGGAAGAGTTGTGAAATTTACTTGGCGCAGATTTACCTGAGATTTACTTGAGCCACATTTCATTTACCAAAGGTTTACTTGAGCATTCATATGCTTGGTTTTGACATGAGCATTTCTTTACTTTAGATTTACTTGAGCATTCATGCATGTCAGATTTACTTGATATACATTCATTGATCTGAGATTTACTTGAGCAAGCATGTGTTTGATCTTCACTTCAACATTCATTTACTTGAGATTCACTTGGAGCATGTCAATTACTTGAAATTTACTTGAGCACATATAGCTTCACATTTACTTGGGCATGCATTCACTCCAGATTTACTTGAGTATTCATTTTCTTGAGACCAGATCTTGCAATTCAAATTTACTTGAGCATTCACTGCGCTAACTTTTTATAGTTTCTAAAGATTTTTGATCAAAAAGTAGTTAAACTGGCTATGCAATTCCTATGCAGTTCCTATGCAGTTTCTATGCAGTTTCTATGCAGTTTTTATTCCTATGCAGTTCCTATGCAGTTTCTATGCAGTTTTCAAGGGTTCTTATGCAGTTCCTATGCAGTTTTCAAAAGGGCATAAAAACTGCATAGAAAATGCGTAGAAACTGCGTAGGAAATGCATATCAATTTCAATAAAAAGTCAATAAAAAAATTGATTTCATTCAAAAATCAAAGCTTCCAATTGTATGCCAAAGCTTCTCCTAATGACCAGCAAACATTTACTTGTGACAGCTCCTCTAGAACCAGTACTGCATCTGTGGTTAGCTGTTGTATGCTGATGGACATGAGATAGAAGTGCATCTTGAGAACATTTTGGTTCTTTAGTATTTCTGTGATTCAATTCGACTACTTCCTCAAAGACACAATGTCTGGAGATGAGAAGGAAAACAAAGATTTTCCTGCTCCTGATGAAAAACAAGTTGTGCCTGTGGAATCATCTCCATCGAAGTCGGCAACACCGAAGAGAAAAGCCCAGACTCCTAAGACAAAGGGGAAAAAGGAGAAAACGCCAAAGAAGGGTAAGAGTGATGACAAGAAAGAGAAGAAGACAAAAAAGAATTGAAGGATGAGAAGAAGGAGTCAGATAAGAAGAAAAAGGAAAAAGAAAAGGAAGCAAAGCAGCCTGTGACAAAACGACCTGCTAGCAGTTCAAGATCTATTGGGCCAATGAAGAGACCCAACGCAAAAGAAGAGAAGGATCCAAAGAAGGAGACGACTTCGACGAACAAAGACCCAAAGGGTGCCTCGAAGGATACAAGTACAAAGCAAGGAAAGGGCGCCAAAGGGGGAGACATGTCTTGGAAGCAGCCTTTGAAGGCTATGGAAGTGGAGAAAGAGGACATGGAGGAAGCAGAGGAAGAGATGAAGGAGACTGACCCTGAAGTCGACTTGGGATCCTTTCAGGTGGCCAAGGCTGAGGAAGGCGAGGTGAAGGATAGATCCAAGAACTTCAAGTTCCAGCAAATGCTGAGGGGTTCTGATTTGCCAGATTATCTTCGACAGGAGTGGGGCCGCACTTGTCAGTTGAAGACAGGAAGAACCGAGGCTCAGAGACGAATCATCAACATGGCATTTGACAAGGTGGATGGAAAATTGGTTTTGTCTTGGGGCAAGCCATACTTCGAGAACCTCAAGGACATCACTGTCTGGGGGGGAGCCAGGTAGATAATTTTGCAGATTCTATGAGTTTATATGTAATGTATTTGCTTACATTTACTTGAGCGAATTCCATTTACTTGAAGATTTCTTTCAATCAACTGTGTTTACTTGAGGTTTACTTGGATCAACTTCATTTATTTGAACATATTTGGAAATCAATTGTATTTACATAGGATTTATTTGAGTCAACTTCATTTACTTGAGAGATATATATTGCGCTCAACTTTAGACCTTTGAAATTTACTTGGGTCAATTTCATATACTTGAAGAACTACTTAAATAAGATTGATTTTTTGATTTTTACTTTAGCAAGTTTCTTTTACTTGAGAGAAATCACATCATCCTTCGCTTTCTTGATTTTAATTTCAATTAAACCCACTGACTAACCACTTCAATAGTTTTTCAATTGAAATATAATTGGAATATACGGATTCCATTCACAATCACCTTTTCCAACCTCACTACTCTGTCATTTATTTGTTCTTTGAGATTGTTTATTTTGGTATACTTTGGATTTGCTGAATTTGTTTAGCCAAACATGATTTCTTTCCCTCCAGCAATCACTGAGCATTTTGTTCTTCCTCCTCTCAAGCAAGGTGGTGCCCACTTCAAGCTGTTCAACATCACAGCAAAAAGTCATGCCGTTTTGCACTCACTATATTATGCAAGGTGGGCGCATCCTTGCCTGGTCTGGTGCTTTCGCGGCGAAGATACAAGACTTGCTTGACAGGATGTAAACATTGGCAGGTTTCCAAGCGAGCAGCTATTTGTTGCACCTTCGAAGCAAGCTAGGCTGATAAAAAAATTTGCTGGCTGCTTTCATGAGTGGTTCTGCGACATTGGGAGTGCTGTTACTTGAGGACAAAGCATGCTTACATGAAGAGAAACCACATTTGTGTGCATTTACTTGAGGACGAAACATGTTTACGTGAAGAAAAACCACATGTGTTTTTTAAAAGAAAAAGGTATCCAATCTCGATTTTTTGCCAGATAAAATGTTTGTTTTCTTCTCAAATTTTTGAAAAAAAGAATAAGTTCAAAATAGCTCTTATGCAATTCTTATGCTGTTTGTATTTTTGCCAAAATCTGTCTTGTGCAGTTTCTATGCTGTTTTTAAGCTGTTTCCTCTTTGCGGTTCAATTTACTAATTTTGGCCTGGTTAGTAAATTTTACTCCTAAATTCTTCAATTTTACTAAATTTACTGAAAATGTAAATTTACTAATCTAGCAGTGTTAGGGTTCAGTTCTTCAAACCCATGGATGCGGAACATTGGAACCAACTGGTTTTCATAACTATGTGTGACCAAGCTCATGCTAACAGACCTGGTGGAGACAGCACTGGTGGCATGATCTCCATGATAGCTGGTCCCACTGCCCTGACCGGCCAGGTGTCTCCAATGATGCTGGTGGCGTGGCGCTCTTGGAAGCTGCAGCGCAAAGCTATCGCCTCCAACGATGCGGAAGTGCAAGCCGCGCTTGAGGGCGAGGATCAAAATTTTCGCATGCGTCTCTTGTGGACTGAAATCCACGGTGGCTTTGTGAGCAGAGCTGGGGAACGCACCAGCTTGGTAGCTGAAGTTGAAAAACAAACCCTGCAGGTGAAAGGTGTTGTCTGCACAGACAGCCGTGGCGGCTATGACGCTGTCGAGGTGAACGAAAGTCCACTGCTTGGGCTCAGCAATATGCGCTCAGCATTGCAGGCTTTCCAACTCCGAGAAAACCTTCGTCGAGTTGGCAGTGAACTTCGATGGTTGGCTTCAGACTTCGACCTGGCAGATGCTTTGACCAAGAAGAAAGCTGAGTGTCGCGAAGGGCTGCTGAAGTTTCTACGCTCCTTTCACTGGAGCATAGCCTTTGATCCTCAGTTTGTGTCTGCCAAGAAGAACAAGAAGAAAGGCATTACTGCAATCGGCCGTGTTGACCGAGCTCTGAAGGCCTCCGATGTGGAACCGTTATCTTCCGAGGAGATGACCATGGCCTTTCTGGAGCCTTCGCTCTATGAGCTAGCTTTTGGAATGAAGCTTTCTACCAGCAATGAGTGGCCAGTACAGTAATCAGCTTGTTCGGAGAACAGCTGAGTTTTCTCTTTTGTGCTGGTGCAATTTGTGACAACCTGCACCTGCCCAGGCCACTTCGACTACGGCCATTCTGGCTCCAGAAGGGGCCCCTTTTACTTGAGCCTTCGGTTGCACCGCGTCGTGCATGGAAAAGTGTCGGTGCTGTCGTGCGCCGTGTGGAATCACTGCCTAACTGCATAGCAATCAGTGCAAGTGAAATCGATAGAGCCCAATCTCTGCTACCATTGCAGCATCCGCTGCAGAAACCCAACTGTATAATTGATGGTCTTAAGATGTTCCAACTAGGATTTCACGTAATTAGATGTTGCCATGAACCAATCCTGTGCAATTACGGAGGTAAAACTGGAAATAAGACATGTAAGTGCACATGTATATGCATCGATGCTGAATCATCAAGTCCACCAAACCGGGCCTAAGAGTGATCTTGTTGCGATCATTTGAATTTGAAGATCTACATTGTTTGTGTCCGCGATGTAAAAAATAACAAACCCTATCTAAGGAATGGTAGACAATGGTAGACAAATCTGAGCTACGCTTGAAATCTGTGAAAACAAGTGGACCTCCGAATGATACACCCCACCTGCTTACTGCTGGGATGCAATGTTGGACAACAATGTGATGAAGTTGTGCCTCTGCAAACGCTTTCCATTCAAGAACGCCACATTGAACTGTCCCGTTCCTAAGTTGATGCAATTGATCCAAAACCTTGCAGAGTTTGTTCACAGTTATGGAATTCCACATTCGTCATCATGGGAAAACATCTTCCTCCCCCAATGGTGCCTGTTGATGGCATCAAAAATTTACAGATGTTCCAGGAATCAGGCACATTGTCTGTGCAAGCGCCCATTGAAAAAAATTGGGGTTCCTGAAGTATTCACCTTTGAGGAAACAATCTTGACATGGAACCAGTCCCAGCTCGCACAAAATTTGCCAAAGCGAGAACTGCTCAACCAACTTAAAAACCATCAGTGGTCAGATTGAACCATATCAAAACACAGCTAACCGCTGCATCCACAACCAGTTTTTGCCACGTGCTCGTTTGCTCTAGCTGCCCAGGGACAAACGTCATACGCCAACTCCAAATCGCCCCCAAGATGAACGCTAACGCGCCAGCACCATCTCGCCGTGTCCCCCCCGAACCTTCTGGAACCACGGCTTCTAAGTTGAAACCATGAGGCCTCGGAGCGCTGAGGGGGACAGCGTACATACGGTACGTATGATATGATGTATGCGAAAAATATGTGAGACTAAGCTAAATATGATAACTACTACGAATAATGATAGCAATACTGATAGTAATAATGATATACAGACTAGATTTCCAAAGATTTGGGTGCTTTGATTCACGTGCTGTGTACTGGGAACCTTTACTTGGCAACCTTTACTTGGGAACTTTCACGTGGAAACCTCTATTTGGGAACCTTAATTTGGAACCTTTTCTTGGAAACCTCTATTTGCAACCCCCACGTGGAAACCTTGATGCGCGAACCTCTATTGGGGAAACTTTGGAAACCTTTACTTGGAAAAACCTCTAATTTGGGAACCTCTATTTGGGAACCTTTTCTTGGGAACCTTTACTTGGGAACCCTTACTTGAAAACCTTTACTTGGAACCCTTTACTTGGGAACCTTTGTTCGGGAACCTTGAATTGGGAACCTCTAAACATCTATTTCGGAACCTTTACATTGCAACCTTTACTTGGGAACCTGGACTTGAGAGCCTTACCTTGGAAATATTTTTTTGAAAACCTTAAATTGGGACCTTTACTTGGAAACCTGTATTTGGGACCTGTACTTGGAAACCTTGTTGCGCAAACCTCTATTTGGGAACCTTTATTCGGGAAACTTTATTTGGAACACTGTACTTGGGAACCTCTACTTGGGAACCTAAGGGAATGCGTCCTCTATTTGGGAACCTTACCGTCGGAACCTCTGTTTCGAAAACTTTACTTGGAAACGTTTACTTGGGAACCTTTACTTGGAACCCTTTGCTTGGGAACCTTTACTTGGGAATCTCTATTTGGGAACCTTACCTTGGGAACCTCTATTTGGGAACCTGGGGGAATGGGTTTTGGTACTGCTCCGTTCTGCCCCGACACCTTTGCTATGGCTGAAGCCTGCATAGCAAGGTGTTGCTGCTGGGGATTGAAGAAAGTCTCGCACGACGGCTTCATGTGGGAGACGATCTGTGTGACTCTTGTCGCCTTTTTAAAGTTGACACGTTGAAAAATGAAGGACGTCTCGCACGACAGCTTCGTTTCGGCCACGGTCTGTGTGACTGATTTCGCTTTTTGAAGTTGACACTTTGAAAAACGAAGACAGTCTTGCACGACTGCGGGAGACGCTCTCTGTGACTGTTGCCGCTTTTTGAAATTGACACGTTGAAAAATGAAGGAAGTTGCACCAACCGTTCGGTAATCCTCCCTGGCCTGCCTCGGCCAAGCGCTCTGGTTGCCACGCTGCCGGCTTGGGGCCAGCAAGGGTAACAGGGACTAGTGGCTGGTAATGCGTGCCATTCCAGTACGCTCGAGTCGTGTGGGTGCTGACAACGCTGGCGTGCGTGGACTGCTCCACGTGCAAAGTACCTTGCTCGTCGTGCCAGTGGATCTCGACTTTGACTCCTTGAAGGGGCGAACGTGGTGGTTTTTGTCACTGGTTCTTGTGGGTTCTGGTGATATTTTGTCTCTGGTGTTTTTTTTTCATTGGTGTTGTTTTTCGTTTCTGGTAATTTTTTGTCTCTGGTGTTTCCTTGTCTTTGGTGTTCTTTGTTTCCGGTTGTTTGCAATTCTCTTCTGTCTCTGGCGCCTTTTGGCGCTTGTGTTTTGTGTCTTTGGTGTTGAAAATTGTCTATTATCTCTGGTGTGTTTTGTCTCTGGCCATATGTGTCTCTGGTGCTTTTTGTCTCTGGCGTTTCTTGCCTCTGGTGTTTTATGTTTCCCGTGTTTACAATTTCCTTTTGTCTCCGTTTTTTTGTCTCCGGTGTGGAGAATTGTCTTTTGCCTCTGTTGTCTTTTTGTCTCTGGTGTTTTTTGTCTTCGGTGTTTTCCGCCCCTGGTGTTTACAGGTTTCCTGCTGTTTTTTGTTTTCCCTTTTTTTTTTGCTTCCGGCGTTTTTTGCCCTTGGTGTTCTTTGAATCTGGTGTTTCTTTGTCTCCGGTGATCTTTTGTTTCTGGTTGTTCTTGCCTCTGGTATTTTTTGTCTTTGGCGTATTTTGTCCCTGGTGTTTTTTGTCCCCGGCGTTTTCAATTGTCTTTTGTCTCTGGTGCTTTTTGTCACTTCTGCTTTTTTTGGCCTGTGGTGTTGAAAATTGTGGTTTGTCTCTGGTGGTCTTTGTCCCCAATGTTTGCAATTGTCCTTTGTCCGGGTGTTTTTTGTCTTTCGCTTTTGTTTGTTTCCGGCGTTCTTTGTCTCTGGTGTTTCTGCATCTGGTGATTTTTTGTCTCTGGTGGTTGATTGTTTCTGTTTGTTCGTGCCTCTATTGTTTTCTGTCTTTGATGATGTTTTGTCTCTGGTGGTCTTCTGTCTCTGGTTTTTCTTGTCTCTGGTGTTTCTTGTCTCTGTTTTTTTTGTTTCCGGCGTTCTTTGTCTCTGGTGTTTCTGCATCTGGTGATTTTTTGTCTCTGGTGGTTGATTGTTTCTGTTTGTTCGTGCCTCTATTGTTTTCTGTCTTTGATGATGTTTTGTCTCTGGTGGTCTTCTGTCTCTGGTTTTTCTTGTCTCTGGTGTTTCTTGTCTCTGTTTTTTTTGTTTCCGGTGTTTTTTGTCTCTGGTGTTCTTTCGTCTTCTGTTATTTTTTGTCTCTGGCGCTTTTTGTCGCTGATGTTTTTTGCCTCGGGTGATTTTTTGTCTCTGGCGCGACTTGTTTCTGGCCATATTTTTCTCTGGCGTGTCTTTCCCAGGGTGCTTTTTGTTTCTCATGTTTGCAATTGTCTTTTGCCTTTGTTTTTTTTGTCCCTGGTGTTGAAAATCGTCTTTTATCTCTGGTGTTTTTTGTCATTGGCGTTTACAATTGTTTTTTGTTTCGGCGTTCTTTGTCTCGGTGTTTTTTGTCTCTCGTGTTTAAGTTGTCTTCTGTTTCTGGAATTTTTTGCCCCTGTGTTTACGGTTGTCTTGTGTCCTGCTGCGCTTTCTCTTTCGCATGTTTTGTTTCCGGCGTTTTTTTGTCCCTGCATGCTTTTTTTTGAATCCGGGGACTTTTTGTCTCGGGCGATCGTTTGTTTCTGGTTGTTCTTGCCTCTGATGTTTTTTTCACCCTGGTGTTTCTGACGCCGGTGTTTTTTGTCTCTGGCATTTCTTGCGCCCGGTTTTGTGTCTCTGCCGTATCACTCCTTCGCTGTTACACTACTTGCTGTGACACTGGACCAAATTGAGGCCCTTTGTTAACGTAGAACACGGCAAATTTGTTTGCAAGGCCAGATATATTCCGGTCACGGTTTGGTAGCTTCGGGCACCAACATCTCTGAATGTCCTCGGAGCAGCGAGAACGCAACTGCTGCTGTGTGGCCACCCCAGGCCCAAGAGCCATGAAGCAGCCACTTGGCTTCCTCCAGCCAAGACTGCTTCTCAACAGCAGGCTGCCTGCCATGACATGATTTAGCTCAGACAAGAACAGCTCCGGGACATGTAGGCCCTCTCAACACTCCCAACCCCTCGCGCATTTCAGCCAATCTCAACCCATCTCCACCGCAACCCATCAACCCATGCCACAACCCATCCCAACCCGTCGCAACCCATTTCAACCCATTTCAACCTATTTCAACATGTCCTAACCCATCTCAACCAAATCGTAACCCATCGCAACCTTTCGCAGGCCTTCCCAATCTATCTCAAGCCATCTCAACCCTCAGAACCCATCCCCGCCCATTTCAACCCACCTCAACCCAATCTCCGGCAATCCCAGCCCTTTTCAAGTCTTCTCAACCCACCTCATCCCATCTCAACCCTGCCCAACCCATTGCGCCCCAACCGCAAGCCGTCTCAACCTCATTTCAACCCATCTCGAGCCAGCTCAACCCACTGCCCACCCACCTCAGCCCACCTCAATTCAATTTCAACCCACCTCAACTCATCCCAACCCATCTCAACCCATCTCAACCCCGCCCAACCCATCGCAACCCATATCAACCCATCTCAACCCATCCCAACCACATTTCAAGCCAATCTCAACCTTTCCCAGCCCATCTCAAGCCCATCTCAACCCATTGCCCACCCACCTCAGCCCATCTCAAACCAATCTCCATCCATCTCAACCCATCCCAACCCCTCTCCACCCACCTCAAACTTTTTCAACCTGCTTCAACCTTTTGCAACGCATCTCAAGCCTATTTCAACCCATTGCCCACCCATCTCAGCCCCCCTTTTTCAAATTATTTCAACCCACCTCAACCCCTTTCAAGCCATTTCAAGCCATCGCAACCCCTCCCGTCTCAACCCATTTCGGGCCATCGCAGCCCACTTCAACCCATCTCAACCCATCTCAAGCCCATCACAACCCATTGCCCACCCACCTCAGCCCATCTCGACCCAAATTCAACCCATCTCAAGCCCATCTCAACCCAAATCCGACCCATCTCAAGCCATCTCAACCCATCGCAACCCATCCCAACCCAACTCAACCCATCTCAAACCCGCGCAAGCCATCTTAAGCCATTTCAACCCTTCTCAAGTCATCTCAAGCAATCTCAACCCATCTTAAGCCATCCCAACTCATTTCAACCCATTTCAACCCAATCTCCACCAATTACAACCCCTTCCAAATCTTCTCGAGCCACCTCATCCAATCGCAACTCGGCCCAACCCATTGCGCCCCCATGCCAAGCTACCTCAACCTCTCCCAGCCCATCTAAACCCATCCCAAGCCATTCCAGCCCGTCTCAACCCATCTCAACCCATCTCAACCCAGCCCAGCCCATCTCAACCCGCCGCAACCCAACCCTTTCAACCCATCCCAACCACATTTCAACCCATCTCAACCCATCGCACCCCATCTCAAGCCAATCTCATCCCTTCTCAACATCTGAGACCGTGTCAACCCATCTCAACCCCACTGCAACCCATTTCGAACCCATCTCCAGCCTTCTCAACTTCTCAACCAAATCTCAACCCCCATCAACCCATCTCAACCCATCTCAACCCATCCCAACCCATCTCAAGCCATCGCAACCCAGCTCAGGCCATCTCAGCCCGACCTCAACCAATCCGAACCAATCACAAGCCATCCCAACCCTGTCAACCCATCTCAACCCCATCTCAACCCATCTCAACCCATCCCAACCTTTCCCAACCCACCGCCCCCCATCTCAACCCATCTTATCTCAACCTGTCTCAACCTCCCGAAACCCTTCTCAGCCCCTATTTCTCCCTACCGTGGCATGTTACAATGTGCCAACATGCGTCGCACTTGTCTGGGGCCCTCGCTTGTGGGCGTTTGTCCTGAGGAAGTAAACCACCTCCTTTCTCAGTTTGGCGCCGCTCCCACCGAAGGAGTAGGCCAGGGCGTGGAACAGGCAGTTCCCGTCCGCTGGCACATCCCTCATGGTGAGGAACACGTCCTGCCATTGCAGGACGCCATGTTATATTGCCGAATGCTGTTCAAATTAGACCCCGGAGCGGTCCTGAGAAGCCGAGGAAACGGTCAGAGGCGCAGCAGCCATTGTTGCAACGAGGGCAAGAGAGAACTGCGAGGGGCTACGAGGCAGAGAGCTGTCTGAGCTGGGAGGGGCTACAAGGCACATCCGCTTGCAAGAAAGAAAGGCTTGAAATGGTGGAAAGACTGAAAGATGATGCTGACGGTTTTCTGCCCGAAGCTTTCAAAGAGTCCGACACAACCACAAAATGCAAGAGGTAGATCATGCGCAAAGCCGGCCAACCGGTGTGTTCGATGCCTAGAAATTCATTTTCATGTAGCGTCGCTGGTCATTTGCATGATGTAGCTACGACGATCTTGCGGGAAACTTTCGAGGCAGGTGGGATTATCGCCGCCAGCTCTTGGGGTATCTACTAATTCAGTATAACCTTGAGCTGTTCTCCCGGGCTAATCAGCACACCCCATCCCGTCCTTTCAAGTTGCCACATAGATTCGGAAACATTGCCAGAATCATTGACAGGGAAAAAGTTCTACGGTTTAGAACTTGCCTAAGGGAACCAAAACGCTGGCTATGGATCAAATCCCAGAATAAACCTGGTGAACAGTAAGTAAACAAACCAAATAAATGTGGCACACGGCACATGATGACAGTTCATTACATTTTATCCCTGCTCTGCATATTTGATGTATTGCCAATCAGACTGCGATTAGCCATGAATGAAAGCATCCATGGCACAGTTCAAAAAGGCATCGCTTGCCTTCATACCCTTTTTTCCCACTTTGACTTCACGGCATTGTAGTCTTGTTACTAGTTAAATCATTGAGTCCATCCGGAAAAGCCATGACATCACACTGAAAGCAACAGCAATCTCCAGGAGATCTGGTTACCACATATCTGAAGCATCTCAATGAGTCAATGCCATCGTTATCCCCACATCACTGCGCCAGGGCCATCTGGGTGCCGAGCCCCATGAAAACAATCTTTTCTCCTGGCGCCAGGTCCGCGAGGCAACGAATAAATGTCAGCGACATGGCAGTCCCTGACATGCTGGCGCTCATGAGATTCATGGGTTCACCAGCTATTTCTATGCTATGTAGGGCATTTCTATGCGAAATTCATGGGTTAACCAGCTATCTCTATGGTGGATTTGCCGCTGAACATCACTCAACTGAGGTAGTTCAGTGGAGTGCAATGCCTTGGATGTGCCGCGCCGTCAGGGAGAACCACAGCCATGGCAAGGTAAACCAGCCGCGGAATGTCACCGGTACTGATTTGTTGATGCGCAAGGAGGCACCTGCAGTGTTACCACAACATATCAAACGGTGCAACTCATGGACTTTCCTCAGGCGCTTTAGGCCACTCCTCAGTCATCAAGGTCTGGTACTGGTTGAAGGCAGGCCCCAAACAAACCAGAATATGGGACAACAATGAACTTGAGACATTCTGAGGACTTGAAGAAATTACACAATGTTGGCATCGGTCAATATTTGCAGGTGGAAATGTGCAGTATCATGGCTGTGACCCCGAAATTGGCGGGTTCATGAGCAAAATAGTAGTAGTAGTAGTAGTAGTAGTAGTAGTAGTAGTAGTAGTAGTAGTAGTAGTAGTAGTAGTAGTAGTAGTAGTAATAGTAATAGTAGTAATAATAGTAATAATAGTAGTAGTAGTAGTAATAATGGTAGTAGTAGTAGTAATAGTAGTAGTAGTAGTAGTAGTAGTAGTAGTAGTAGTAGTAGTAGTAGTAGTAGTAGTAGTAGTAGTAGTAGTAGTAGTAATAGTAGTAGTAGTAGTAGTGATAGTAATAGTAATAGTAATAGTAGTAGTAGTAATAGTAATAGTAGTAGTGGTAGTAGTAGTAGTAGTTGTTGTTGTTGTTGTTGTTGCTGTTGTTGTTGTTGTTGTTCTTGTTCTTGTTCTTGTTTTTGTTGTTGTTCTTGTTCTTGTTGTTGTTGTTCTTGTTCTTGTTGTTCTTGTTGTTGTTGTTGTTGTTCTTCTTCTTCTTCTTATTGTTGTTGTAGTTGTTGTAGTTGTTGTTGTTGTTGTTCTTGTTGTTGTTGTTGTTCTTGTTGTTGTTGTTGTAGTTGTTGTTGTAGTTGTAGTTGTAGTTGTTGTTGTTGTTGTTGTTGTTGTTGTTGTTGTTGATTTTCGGGATGCTTCTGGTGATTCCCTATCTCAAAGCCGTGTACATGTTCATGATCTACCATTCATTTGTATAACGCTCATTTTAACATGTTGAAGTATCACCCAATTAATAACCCAGGGAAGCCATTAGCACCATGAAGCCATAATCAAAAAAGTGATAGTAAATATCACCATTAAGCTATAGCTATTATTATTACTATCATTGTTGCCATAATAAAACCATTATTCCTTGACATAGTCACTATATTCCAAAATATTACTATATATAGCCGTTATTACCATTACTAATAGTAAATATTCAGATTATTACTATAAAGCCATTATTACTATTACTATAATTATTACATGAATTGTTTATTACAGGATCATTAGTAATGATAATAGCTACAGTAAGCCATAATAAAGCCATTATTCATGGTCCTTTCGAATTGTTCTTTGACACCTGATCTTTGGAACCACTCAGCGCCCTGCCTGGCTTCACGCCTTCTGGTACCTTCACCCGAGCCTGGCGGGTTGAAGCGTTGCTTGGCTGAGGAGAAGGCTTCGACGTGACGCATGGGGGGTGTGGCATAGGTTGAAACAGCTTCTACGTGGTGCTACTTGGCGCTATTTCATGGTCAATAGTGGATAATTTCCCGTAGTAATAGAGAAAATAGTGGTCCATGATGCTCAATGTTACTGATGGTTAGTGATGTATGATAACAAACTGAAGCTAAACGACCACTAGTTTACCAGCAGGTCTACCATCAAATACGGATCTTTTGATCTTCCATTACCTGCATAGATTGGTTCTATTGAGTCCCTGTGTCATCCAATCGAACATTGTGAATCCTCATTTATCTATTTAAGCACCATCAATCATGTCTTCAATCGCTAGTGCTGATGATTGGTGATGGTCGATTATGGTTCATGATAGAGAATAATTTGGCCGTGATGTAAATATTTGCTTCACTGTCTTGGTCATAGCCTGTTGGCACCTGCCTGCAAAACCATGGTGACATTGAAGTGGTGGATCTTGTGTATGCATAAGTACGATCAAATTGGTGCGTATGGGTGTTTCTCAAAAAAAGAGAACCCCAAAACATCCAGTACAAATCAGTTTTGATCATAAACCATCCATAACTTTGGGTTTCTCAATTTCTATCGGCATATCATGGTATTGTATCTATCCCAACCATCCAGATATGGGTACATTTAAAAACGTGGCCCTTTTTGGACATCATCCCCTCGTGGTTTTAACAGAACCGTGAATGACATTGGCAAACACATGCCCCGGTTAAGTGATGGCCTGCGTCGGTCCTGTGGGCGCAGGCATCTGGATCAGGACATAAAACCTGTGGCGGAGGGAGTTGAAGTGCTCAGGGTTTCATTGAGCACCAGGTTAACAATTTTTAACCATCGTGTAATGAGTTCAAATAATGAGTTCAGATAATGAGTTTAGATAATGAGTTTAGATAATCAGTTTTATGTGGATTTTTATTAACAATGTATTGAACCATTGTTTAACTTAGTCAATCAGTTTAAACCATCATTAACCATCATAAACCAACTTGTAACAGTGAATCATATTTCACCATCACTAACCATCATGAAGGCAACCCTCACCAAACATCAAAAACATTCGTAATCAATCATCAGCAATCACTGTTCCCTCGACCATCATTCACCAAACGTAATCCTTATGAAACATCATCAAGCAGGGCAATCCTGGGGGGGCCGCTCCTGGCCTGGCTCCCCCGTATCACAGGGCACCGGGACACCCCGGAACAGCTCCTGACCCAGCTCCCAACCAGCAGCCAGTCATGCCATGATCGGGTTCCAAGGCACTCGTCTCCCGGCTTCTTATCCTCGGGCACCTGAAGCGTGAGGCGAGCCAGGGCTGTTTTTTTGTCGTGAAACATCTGACTTTCATGAAGCTATGGATTTTTTGGTCATTTTGAGCCAACCAAATAGCTGGTTAATGCTTAATAATAGAGGATGATAACTAACAACTATAGGGTATAGACCAAATATATGGCGAGCTGGGTTCAAGCAGTTGGCCAACCAACCAACCAACCAACCAACCAACCAACCAACCAACCAACCAACCAACCAATGGTTAATGGTTATTCATAGGGGATAACAACCAGCAATAGTAGGGGATATACCAACTATAAGTATATGGCTATGGGTTCAAGCAGTTAGCCAACCAATCATGGGGGATAATAACCAATAGGGAAAACAACGGTTAATGATAGGGGAACCAGGGGGACTAAGGGTGAACTGACCCATAGCCATGATGGCTACCAGGGTGGGCCCCCAAACGTTAGCTGAGGTGGTTAATAGGCCACCAACCAGTGATGGTTGGTGATTTAAGATGATGGATTCGGTATTTGACTCTGGAGTTCGTTCATTGTGATTTCTCCACTTTTTTTCTTACGTACAAATATACCGAACCTGAAGCTGGTGATTCTATACACCTCATGGCAACTAGGTACATTGCTACCTGCTAATTTGTCGCCGCGACCCTGAAGTGTGAAACGCATCCTGGTGGTGGTGTCTTTGGGACGCTACCGCTACTGTGTAAATTCCAGTATCTCCGACCCAGGAAAGCTTGTTGATGAGAGTCCAACCGTAGTTTTGACTGTTTTGGGGTGCCTACCAGCATGTCTAAGTATGCTCATACACATCAAGTGGAGCAACAATCAGTGTAGCCCTTCATACGATAGCGTCAAGTTGCTCAGATCGGACAATCCTAACGAAACGCAAAGACTTGATGTTTGCCCAGGTCCTGGCATACCCAAAATGTGTGTTTTCCCAACTTTTTGGGGTTTGGACATGGCGGCTATCTCTAATCAGGAACCGTTATCAGTCCTGACACAAATCCACGCAATGTGAGGGTTGACCCCAACCATCCAACAACTTGATACTAGTATAGGTGAATATGCCAAAAAAAACAGACTAATCTCAGTTTTGGGATGCGCGATATCTCTAAGTAGGTCCAACTAGTACACACACTCGCATATTTTAGATGTACATGGATTGCTGGTTCTTCTTGGTCGTTGCTGATCATTGATGGTTGAATCCCTACTATGGTGGGTGATTGCTGGTCATATCAATCAAACAAAACCGCCATTTCCAAAGAAGCACCGACCCATTGCCTTGGCTTGCAACTGTTGACCACTGGGCGATGTGAAATACACCTGGAGCACTTCGCAGGGACTGACTGAACAGACGTGAACTGCTGTTTGCTAAAAGGGTCAGGATTCACTATTGTGGGCTGCTACTGATGGACATGGCTATGATCAGCTATTCGTCAATAACCTTGGTTCATCAACGGTGTATACTATGGTCGATAAATCATTTAGTTTAAAAACATAAGCATCATCATGTGATGGACTAATCATTGGTTCAGCATCAAATTACAGTATCATCTACTGACCATCAAAGAGAACCCCTTGTGATCCATGATCATCCATTCTTCTACAGTCGTATTTGCGGAAAGCACCTACACTGCGTCTGGATGCAAACTTGAATTCAATGAAGTTTGCTTCAATTGCAATGACTGGAAAGAAACAAACAATCATAGAAAGGGTTAATAATTATCATAGCCAATTTCTTAGCAAAATAATATCAGGTGCAACAAAATGACTGGTAAGACAAAATGAGACATGGCTGAGTAATCAGTTGTAGGAATGACTGATAAGTGTCAAGTATGCTCAAATGGGTCAAGACTCAAACTATTGCAGCTGTTGCAAGCAAATGCAAAGTCATGACCACGATGACAAAGGAAATCAACCACTAGTTTTACATGGGCCATGCCTCCTGTGCGGCAACAGCCCGCTGAACTCAAGTATTGCGAGTTGCAGTGAGACTTTTCTGGTTGATTGTCATGCAGCAAATTCAAACGGTGAACAGTAGTCAACCAATAGTTGGTTGCCTGAACCAACGGTACTCCTATAACAATTTGTTGGCCATGCACTCCATATCCCTTGACAAAAATACCATCGTCCACGTTCAAAAGCAGCTGTTCCCAAGTCACAGACTGTCGTCCCAATACACAAGGACCATCAAGGACCCCTATAATAACACCATATGAAGATTGATATTGTGAAACACTTTTATGCTTTTCAACTCCTTAAGCCCGCCCAATGCCTAACCATGACTTTGAACGAAAGTTTATGATTTGTTCTCACAAACATTAACCCTAAACTTAATCATCCAATGTCACGAATCATTAACAGTACTGAATTAATAATTGACCTCTTGACAAACAATGTACAAACAATTTCAATCAACCATAAGTCTTGATATTAAATGCGTAAACACTCCCCCAGTGACATGAAAATGGCTCACCGCCGCGCAAGATCCCAGGCACGATCTGTCCAGGTTCACCGTTTTCGGGCACTTTGACCTGACAGTCATGAGGTGTTCAGTCCTTGATATCTGGTTATACCCTCTTAGTGCTTAGGTCAACTACAGGTAGGAAGTCTGTTACCTGACCCAACGGGGCTTCAACATAGACAAGTAGGAGTTCTGAAGGACCACCCAAGTGACCCGCAGGTGCTGCAGGCACTTGTCCTGATGTGCCCCACAGGCCAAGCATCATGATGATGAGCAACGACGGACAGCAGAACAGCAGCCGTGGTGACAATGAGAACTGCAACAATAAAAACCGAAGCTGTGTGACTGCTGCTGTTCTCTGCAGCAGTCGTTGGCCCCGCGTTGCCTAGATCCTTTCAGGAGAAGGAACATGTGTTATAGATATACAGTATATAGATGTGTAAGTACTACATATACAATATACAAAAAAGTACTCGTGCACATACAAGTACTGATGCCAATCTTTTTGAAAGTTCTGCCTAGTTTTTGCAGTAAAATGTCCACCCAGGGATCATATTTGATCCTGGCTCCAGCGCCCTTTCTGGTTTCCAAGCTTCTCGGGCTCCAAGGTCATGGTTCCACCCTCCCGGTTCGTCCGCTTATCGTCGCAGGACGGTCCTACCATGCATCAGATTTATGCAGCTCCAGTAGGAACAGCAGAATTTCGACACAGAGGTCCCCAGCTTGCTGTGGCATCGCTGATCTCTTCCAGGCAGAAAACAAAAGTGTGCCGGCAAAAGTCCAAGTAGAGCCACCAAAGATTGCTGATCTCATCAGTTTGGTCAAACATTTCATGTTTTGATAGTTGCTCATTTCATCCTCAAGATGGATCATTTGAAGGAGTTAATTACTCTTTATATCAGAATGGTCACAGTTTAATCATTGGACAAATTATTCGATTAAGTCAAATATTTGTTCAATAGCGACTGTCCAACCATCATTCAGAATTCTTGAAAATCCATACACATCATCGAAAAAAAAAAAAAAAACTACATCATGTACTTTGATCTCTCAAATAAGGGCCTTGTCCTATCCGTAGTTGCGATCCCCTGGGAGCTAAAGCCATCACCATTTCCCATTCACCAGCTACTCTCAGGGTGTCACCTTGGAAGCTGAAGCCATCCACCTTTCATAGCTGGTTTACATATTGAAATATTTTGATTGTTTGACTTCCAGGGGGAGTCAAGTGTAAACCATGCATAGCTGGTGGCTTCTTAAGCCATTCAGAACCGCAAAAAACAGGGATGGTTTATGACTAAGATTGACAAAGTGGACGGTAAATCTAGTGTCCCTTATTTGGAGAAAACATCAATTTCTGCTAATAATTATCATTCCTTATAATATCATAGAATCACTTTCTGTTGGCAAAAAGCTCGCTTCCCACAGGAAAGAACCATCCATGTCTATGATTCACCATCATCAACCATCAGTAAAGTTCATTACCACCATTAACCATGAGATTCTGCGCATTGTTGATAGATAAACACACCATTTCTATGATTAAACAAACACCAGCGCAACGACGCCGCCCTGGGTCACCCGAACCCTGAGCTTGGCTACCTAGGAGCAGCAGTAGCGGCCATGATCAACGACCTCGCCTAGCAGTGGACTACTAATCATTAACAACTGGTGGTTTCAATCCATGGTTTGCTAGTGGTTTTTAATGGTTATCATGCTGGATTTAGGCGAATCTAGTTTAGAGGCTATATCCCATGATAATGACTAGTGAATGTAATGTTTGATTAGTGACTAGTCAGTCACCTATAATACTATATTGCTAGGTGAATCTAGCATTTGTGATTTGGGATATCATTGCTAGATTAGAAGTGATAGATATCAATGATATTGCTACTGATATCTACAGTACCATTATCATGAATATTGATGCTGACATCAACATGTTAATCCACTAGTCAGTAGGTAACCGTAATCATATCCACCAAGCTGATGGTCACCAAAGTGATGGCTACCCAACTGATAGTGAAACAAATGGACTACCAAACTGATGGTTCCCAAACTGAGAGTTGCCAAACTAATAGATACCAATATGTTTAATGATCAGCCATTGGTTAGCAACTATCAGTTTGTAACCATCAGTTTGTAACTATCAGTTTGTACTGCCAGTTTCCCCTACCATTAGTTCACTCACTTGATCGTCAATTTTCAAACAAATTGAGGTCAAAGATCATTAATTAATGTCGATTTATAGTGATGAACGGCTAGCAAAGTACAACAAAAATGATTGAATATAGCCGGATGTCAGATGTGTAAAACTACTCTCTGACGCCACTTATGACTGTTGGTGTATACCAAACTTACATGGCATGATTTCTACCAGGTATATCCAGGCGTACGGGCTTGAGCCAACACGTAGTTACCTCGGACCCCCGAATGCAATTTCGCGACCAAAAACACGATTCTCACATGTGATTGGGGTTAGAACTAGGATATAGCCTGGAAGTTCCAAGCGACTTTGCGCCTGGTTAAAAAGGAAAATTCCACGGCAAACAGCCCTGTAAGGTCGGTTGCACCCTCCCTAACCATGTCGTTGCTGACTCCATTCCATCCATGCGGACTTAATCAATTTGTACTGCTGATAGCACGCTTCGCCCTTGGTGGCGATCTTCTGGACCCAGTGAACAGTAGTGCCATACAACCAACGTGCTAAGCTCGTTGAACGGTCATTTGGGTAACCATGGTAATTACCAGTTCCATGGCAAATGCACCTCGAATTAACAAAAGCTCTCCACAAGAGCGTTCTCCCACGTTGCAAGTCGCTACCAAGTGGCCCCTGGTGGCAGTTTCTCATCCTATCAGGAGGCTCCCAGCAGTGGTTGAATAGCTTACTGGTGGTGGCATCCACTGCATAGCTAACGACTGGTTTGACGGTTGAACTGTTGTGTAATTTGCGGTCTAATGGCGAAGAGGTCAAGCTTGCCTTTTTGTGGGTCACAAGTTTACGGCTTGTCGCTTGGAACCAGAACGGTGTAAGAATAGAAATCCCTACCATGAGATGAACCAACCCGTGTATTTTGGGTGGCAAAAACATGCAACCTCAATGTCATTGGGATTGTCCCACGCCTTTCAGTTAGGAACATGAGCCAAGAATCATGGGGGCAACATGGGGCAGCACAGTGTCTACATGAACCAACCCTTCCCAAACACATTAGTTGCCCAACATTGTGCAGGAAGGAAACACCCAGGTCCCTGCATCCCGCACAACCAGCTCCACCATTAGAGCAGTCACTTTGAGAGAGATATGGCAGTGGGTCAAAACCCTGTACCCCTGGTTCCCCTATCATTAACCATTGTTTTCATTGTTTTCCCACTATCATCGTTGGTTTTGATCCCCCATGATTGGTTGGCTAATATTGACCCATAGCCATGTGTCATAGCCGTACCAACTGATCTGACTGGACTCATTTCCGACAACTTACGGCCCTCACAGTGGCCCGCACGAGTTTGCTAAGGACGTCCCCACAAAACTCACAAAGATGCAACGACTGGCAGCCATGGTGTGCCCCCATTCATATATGGAAATCAATGCGCGGCCAGGGCCTGGAGGCACTTGGAACCCCCCGGTTGGTGCAGACCCGTCCTGTCGCACTTGCTCCACCTTCTCTTCCCTGTTGGCCTCGGGAGGCAGCGATCTGAATCGCTGAATGCGGGCGAGGCTGCATTGACAACCAATCATCCCAGCAATAGGCTTTGAACATTATGTATTGCGATGCTCAAATCATCATTTATCTCTAAGCAGAATGTAGTTGTAAGTGCAAAAAACATGTTTGAATCAAGTGGGACTGCAATCACCAAACAAATCCTGGACGAACAGCCATTTTGCGAGACGTGTTTGTTTTGCCGGAAAAAGTCTATAATCTAGCAATTTGCAAAAATATCATCCCACAATGAAATTTAAATCAACAAGGAGATCTATGATCAACTGGCCAAACTACATTGGCAATCAATGATAGCAGCTGATCTGTCTTGTAGTGTCACCCGTCCCAAAACATACTAATACTAATAGTGTATCAACCACTATTCGACAACATTTAATCATCATGAACCTTCACGAACCATCATCTAATCATCAAGAATCCATCAAAAATGCATCATTGACTCATACATAGCATCATAATTTAGAATCCTCAAAATATATCGCTAAAACAATTCATGATTCAATAACATTCATTTCCACCACAAGCAACTGACCACCAACCATCATTGTCGGCTATTCTCTCCTATTAAACCATCACCAACCGTTATTAACCACTATCGTCGGTTTCTAATCCCCCATTACAAACCATTGTTGACCATAATCAACTGACAATCCCCTTTTTGACCATATCTAATCCCGTTCTTGACCATATCCGCCATATCCTTTGCTGAAGAAACACCACCATTCCAAGCCATAAACCATTCAACCAACATCGGAGCAACATCTGCCGCCATCGCCTGTTCGGCCCCAGCCATGGAAGAGATTCCTCGATCGTTGCTCGGGGAGGTCGGTGGATTTATGGGATGGATATTCTCGGGTGCTCACAACGAGGTAGCTGGTGAATCAGCTACATGGTTATCATGATTATTATGGATATCCATGGCCAGGAGCATGTATTAACATAATGGTTGATCTATATCAAAGGTTGATAATGTGTTGATCATGAGTTTGATTGAGTTTGAAAACATTGTCAACCAATAATTAGCAGACATGTATTAGTTGATAATTAGTAAGCATATGTTTTGCTAATGATTCCAGTTTGGGGAATAATACCGAAGGGTTGACAGCGGTGATTCTAAACACGAACCAATGAACAATTATGAATATAATGACTGGTTTAATGTCCTGAATCAATCAATACCCAGATGCTCCATGTATATTCAACAACATGTGGGTCATTTTATGGGTCAATGCAGGCAATTACATACATCCTATGGTGGTTTCTCAAAATAGGGCGGGCCCAGATCATCCTTTACATGAATCATCCATAGTAACAAAGAAACAACTTGGGGTTCGGGATCCCCTGTAGCTTGAGGAACACCCATCTTACATCATATTCCATGGAATATCTGGGATATGGCTGTCAGTTTCTAGCCCCTGGGTGCTGGGAGCCGATTTTCCGCCCCGTGCTCCATGCGGCCGGATCCCGGCTTCTGGGAAGTGACGCCATAGGGAAGCAGATCAAAAATGGAGGGGCCCTCTGATCGTTTGTGATGGTTAATGATGGTTGCCGTTCATGGTTGCTATTGGATGGCTGATGAATGCTTAAGCATGGGTAAGGGGATCATAATCAACAACCGGGGGGTATGCCAACTATAGTGGTGGCTTTATTGGCAAAAATGATTCGTACTGGATGATTTAGGGGTGCTCCTGTTTGGATAAAGCCCCAAATGTGTGTTTGAGAAGAATCAACACCATGTGCGGGTTTAAATTCAGGATTATTGTGTGATGATTGTTCTCAAGAAGGACTATCTTATGATGATGTAGACAAACATAAACGTACACATGTTACTAAACAAGTTATACTTTGAACTACGCACAACTCAAAAGTTTACTAAGAAGTAATCATACAGTAGCTACTTCAAGGTATCTCGTATAAGTGGCAAAATCTTTGCAGTTGTTTACTAAAAAGAAGCTTACTCCGAAATCCCAAACAACACCCCAATGACAAGCAACAGCTGCAGTTCTCACCTCACAACTCACTTGGTTTCCACACCAGCTGAGATCGTCGTGGAAGCGAGCTTGAGCCAAGCAGAAAGCGGAAAGCGATACGACTTTCCACAGGCGATCAGCACCCAAGTTGGTAGCCTCAAATTTAACATGAAATCTGAATTCCGTATGCGGGTTTCTTAAGCCATCGGGAACCCCGACAAATGGATGGTTTGTTATTTGAAATGATTAATAATCTGGATGATGTGGGAGTACCCTCATTTTAGAAACGACCAAATGGCATTGGAAAACAATTGTCTCACTGGATATCCAGCTACGCATCACAGCCCAAGTTTCTGCGCGTATCCCATGATGATCAATATGGGATGTTGAGATCTCCATCTCGACTCCTTTTGGCTGATGAAAATATGATCTTTGGCAACACAACTCCCAGGTTTTTTTCTGATTGAATCTGGGATGATGATGATCTGATCATGTTGCTACCTTCGTGGGGTGCAGGATTTAAACACCCGATCTGCCATTGGGAAAATCTGCAGCGACAACAAAATCCACTTGAGTTTGGGTCAAACTTGCTCAAATACCAAATGCCTATAATATGGTAAGCATGGTTAGAGTACGGCTATAATGGTGATATATGGTGATTATATGATAAAAATGAGCATGCACATGATGGTTATAATGAAACATGGGGGGTTCTCAAAATTGGGAACCCATGAAATACATGGTTTACCATCTAAATGACTAATATTGGATGATTTGGGGGGTCCCCTTTTGGTGAGACACCACCAAATTTCAAACATCTCCCTAAAACGTGCAAAACGTGGCTGCAGACGCCATGTTACCTTCAATACTAGAATGGGGAGCGAGCGGATGTTAGGCTCCGGTTGCTGGGGGGTCAACAATGGGATTGAATGAACACCTAAAGAATCATGAATACATGTGAATACCATCATAATGATCAACAATGGGATTGAATGAACACATATTAACAGTTAACACCTTCTATGATTATCAAGCGTGATTCATCAAGCTGCAACCCGCCACAATCGCAACTTCTTTTAAGCGGACGGTCAAAACCATCCAAGATCAGAACGAATTCCGTGCCGCATCGCGTGCACTGATGGTCATTTGCATCTGTCAAATGCGGCTGGACAAACTTGAGGCTTCTGTAATGTTTCATGATTAGTAGTGCTCATGATGCTTTCCAATGGTGATCGTCAATGATAGATAGATAGATAGATAGATAGATAGATAGATAGACAGACAGACAGACAAACAAACAGATTGATCAATAGATAGACAAACAAATCAATAGATAGATAGGTAGGTAGAAAGGTAGGTAGGAAGGTATACGGTATGCATGGTTAAGACATTTGCTCAATACCCGAATCGCTGGTTGGGCTTGCTGTTTTGTTCTTGAAGTATTGCTGATGTGGTGATTGTTGGTCGCAACTTTCTGCGAGACAACTTCAATGGCTGCGCAAGCATCATCCAACCCTGCTCTGCTCTCATTGGAATCCTAGCTGCCCACCAAAGGTGATCACAAGGGTTTTGATGCTTGATATGATCAGAAAATGTTGATTTCATACCTGTTCACTCAACTTTTAAAGTTGTTAACCCCTTGAAAAGTATGAGGCTCAATGATGGGCACATGAGGCTCAATGATGGGCACCCACCATAGCTGTTCGATGCCATTGTTGCCACTGGCAACCCTTGGATGGCAGCTACAACCCCAGCAGGAGAAGCGAGGTCTCTGAGGTTCTTTGCCCTCGAGGCTGGCATGATGGTGAGGTGCGTGGGCTTATGATGAGATGAATCTCCCAGTAATTGTGACACATGTGGATTTGACTAAAGCCATGGTATACCGTCACTTGCTTACTCAATGGGTTTCCTTGCAAAAAAAAGTTTGAACTTATTTGCTGGGTTGGGTTCGCGCGACCGTGGGGCCTCCATTTTCAGACCCCCCGCGGGCGCGCGAACCCAACCAAAAAAAGTTTAAAGTTTGGCCACTCGCTGGGTAAGCTTGTGGTTTCTCTAATGATGGCTATGAACTTTGATGGTTAGTAGGGACCAACATTTTTGGACGACCGCATGTAATGTGTGTGTAAATACATAAGAGGAAACTGATCATCCAACTCTATCCACTCCATGTGTAAGGGTCTTGCGCCGTTTCCAGGAGTGTACATGATCAATCCAACCAGTTGTAGAGTTGTTGAAGAATTACAGCCTTATGTCGCTACACTGTAGTTGTAACAAGGCAACTGCCCAACTACACAACAACCAAGTGCCCAACTCTTCACTTGGAATTAGGTAGGACTTTCACGGTGGGTTCCAAACACTTGAGAGCTGGCTCATGCACAGTATGGATTCCCAAAAAGTTCAGCCATGTGTATAGAAAAAAACTCGGATAAAAAACCGGCCATGACTCCCGACAAATAGCTGTATGAATCTGTAAAGCAAACGTGGCTCACAAAATCCTCGCAGAGTCAAGTGTAATGAGGACCCCTAGGGGGAAACAAGCCTTGACAATGAACCAGAATAGCACGTTCTTCCAATAGCTCGAGCGATTTCGGGCCCATGGAAACCCATGGCTTAGAACCACCTCCTGCCATTCAGCTCTCAGCGGAGGCTCATTCTGACCCTTGCTTGACCACAGCGGCGACAGAAGTTGGAATCCGTCATGTACCTGGAGCTGTTCAGAGAGGTTCCTGGGGTATCAGCTGTGGATTCCAGAGCTGCTCACATATCAACCAACTTTTGGGGTATATGTTGAACCTTAAAACTTGAAAAGCTGGACTTTTCTCTGATGTTCCATCATAGCTTGGGGATGGCAGACTGGGGGTACCCGGCCATGATGAAACCGTGAGCATGGAAACAACCAATGATGGATGGGCCGAGGGATGGATAGCTGTCCTAGTTGCAGTGTCGCAGTTGAGCCATGGCTGATCAGTGACTGCATAGCCAAGAAGGGGAAACTAAGTGAAGATTGAAACTCTATGTGCCAAGAGCTATGTAGCTTTTTGTTTGATGAAAATGAAGAGGATGTCCAAGTTCTGGATGATTTGAAGCATCTTCTTGTACACATTTTCGGAATTATCAACGGGCTTCTGCATGGGTTTGACCATTTCTATGCCTTATTATGTAGCTATCTAAGGATAAGCGAGACTGCCTACAGCGTTGCAAAAAAAACACCCACAAAATCATGGAATCATGGGTTTGGGATGGTCTAGGCAGGATTCATCAGGATTCATCGTTGTTGACCACAATTGACTAATTATGAAGCTTTGATGTAAAGAAGGATTATTAGCAATCACAATCTATAGTATATAATTATATATAATCACTATAACCACTAACTCAACAAACATGCATCACCAACACATCATCTCCCTGCAAGTTCTGCACGGGGCTCAGCTCTTCCGTTCCCCTCAAGTTGCTGGTGAGTTTAATATGGATGGACTTCAAGGGGCCAGGTGGCAAGGCCTGGTCTGGAGGCTATGGCGAAAGTTAATCTCAGAGTAAATTGCTGGGTGGTTGAACCACTCCTCTTAAAAAAATCATACCTTAAGCAAATATTTTGGGAAAATGAAAAATGTTGAAAACTGCGAAGTGGCACAGAACAGGTAGAATACCATGAAATAAAAAAGCACAGAATCAGCAGCAGTTCACAGGATGAAGCATAGAAACACCACGAAACACCCCGATTCACCATGAGAATTTGGCTTTTCCTACTGCACAGCCAAACCTGGCAGACTTGAAGGTCTGTGGGCCAGGTCCTAGCTTTGTACAGTTGGGGATCAGCCTGAGGCCGCCCAAAGAATGCGGCATTGCACCCCTTCTAAATGCCACGACTGTTGATCATCTGGACTGCATAACTCTCATAACTCAACTCCTTTAAGGGTATGACCAGACTATCTGATTTCAGAGAAAAAACAAAATGCTTATTGACCGGCAATGACCGGTATCACAGAGCACAGGATGCTCGTAGCGTTCTGAAACCACTGCTTATACAGGATTAGAGGGTTTGAAGAAACTTTCAGTGACAGGGAAGTTACAGCACGCCATCTGATGATCCCATGGTAGCGATAGAATGTGACCATCTCCAACAATCAATTCCCATACACAGACCTGGTCCAGAGATATGTAATCACATACCAAAACAAATATAATTAATAGATGGCTGTGGGTCAAAACCCTGTACCCCTGGTTCCCCTATCACTAACCATTGTTTTCCCTATAGTTGGCTGGGTAATAACCACCACTATTGGTTGTTTAATATTGACCCATAGCCAGATGGCTTCGTGATATACCATGATATGCCCAGGTCACACGACACTTCTGGACTAATTCAGTCTGGTTCCCCTGATGCTGGGGTGTGCACTTGCCGCTGCTTTTCAGAGCCCGAGCCTACTTCAATGCGCCGTCGTATCATGTGGCGTACGGCTCCTATCAGCACCAGCTTCTGCCAACAAGCGCACCACTTGCATGTGGCCCTTGGCAGATGCAATGAATAGCGGTGATTGGCCGGTGTCTGTCGTGGCCATGTTCACATCAGCGCCAGCTTCGATAAGAAAGCGCACCACTTGCACATGGCCTTTGCGAGATGAAATGAACAGTGGTGATGCACCACTGTCTGCCCTGGCCCGGTTCAGACCAGCACCACTCTTGACCAGAATGCGCACCACTTCCACATGGCCCTTGTCAGATGCAATGAATAGCGGTGATTCACCAGTGTCTGTCGTGGCCATGTCCACATCAGCACCACTGTTGACCAGAATGCGCACCACTTCCACATGGCCCTTGCCAGATGCGATGAATAGCGGTGATTGGCCGGTGCCTGTCGTGGCCATGTTCACATCAGCACCAACTTCGATAAGAAAGCGCACCACTTCCACATGACCCTCTTGAGATGAAATGAACAGTGGTGATGCACCACTGTCTGCCCTGGCCTGGTTCACACCAGCACCACTCTTGACCAGAATGCGCACCACTTCCACATGGCCCTTGGCAAATGCAATGAATAGCGGTGATTGGCCGGTGTCTGTCGTGGCCATGTTCACATCAGCGCCAGCTTCGATAAGAAAGCGCACCACTTCCACATGGCCTTTGCGAGATGAAATGAACAGTGGTGATGCACCACTGTCTGCCCTGGCCTGGTTCACATCAGCACCACTCTTGACCAGAATGCGCACCACTTCCACATGGCCCTTGCGAGATGCAATGAATAGCGGTGATTCACCAGTGTCTGTCGTGGCCATGTCCACATCAGCACCAGCTTCGATAAGAAAGCGCACCACTTCCACATGACCCTTGCGAGATGAAATGAACAGTGGTGATTCACCACTGTCTGTCCTGGCCTGGTTCACATCAGCACCAGCTTCGAGAAGAAAGCGCGCTACTTCCACATGGCCTTCTTGAGATGCCATGAACATTGGTGATGCACCAGTGCCTGTCATGGCCTTGTTCATATCTGCACCAGCTTTGATCAGCAAGCGCACCACTTCAAGGTGGTTCCTTCCAGATGCTATGGCTAATGGTGTTATTCCTTGATGATTGCCTGCATCTTTATCCGAATCTGCTTCAAGCAACAGCTGCACTGGCTTGAGATGCCCGTTGTGTGCAGCATGGTACAAGGGCGTTCTCCCTCTTTCATCCCTCAGGTCTGGATACCTGGGGCGTTGTAGCAAGTCTTCAAGTGCATCAGCCCGGTTGTCTCTGCAAGCCAAAATCATCTCCTGGGCGGCTGTGCCTTCTTCAGTCTGCTCAAATTCCAAGAGAAGCAGCTGAATCTTCACTGGAGGACAGGCAGTCAAAACCTCATCATCCCGGATTTCACGGGAACCATCTTCCACCAAGAGCCGCTGCCGAAATCTTGAAACACCAAGCTGCACTGCCAAGAGTTCCTTCACTGCTTTTGCTGATTCAAATTCATCTGCATCACCAACAGCCAGGGTCTTCCCCGAGATTGCAGAACACACTTCCATGGATGCTAAATCAAGGCTTCAGAGCGCTGAAGTATATCTATTTGAGAAAGTATTGCTTGTGACATGTCATGATATGACCCTGAACAACTCATAGTTGTCCCATGCTGTCCCATAATTCTACATGAGTAGATCAGATCCATGTTTTCATCAACAAGCATAAGTCCAGCTCAATTGCTGGATCTGTGGACACTCAAGCGGCTGCACCCCACATTCAACTCATCAAGCGAGCCATGTTCTGCAGTCCGGGACTGGGTTAAACCCTGTACGCCGGGTGGACCCCAAATCAAGCTGTTGGCATGTGAACTTTCCTCTTTCGGATGGTTCATATTGACCCATATTGACCCAGCTCGCCAAGTAATGGGAATGGGGATGGTTCCGATTCAGGCCAAGTCCCATACTTTTCAGCGGCGACTTTCCGCTTAAAACGTGGCGCTGTGGCTTTATCCTGACCCTGTGAAGGCACATCTGCTGCAACGCTGGGGGGGGGGCGACTTTCGGGGGGCTTCAGCTTCGTGGCCAGTGAAGATGAGATCCCTGCATCACAAGCCCCGCCATGGTTGCACCCTAGACACATGTTCAATGCCCCTTTGGACACATTTTCACTATAACACTTGCCAGTGAATACGAGATTTCCTATCGACAACCCTCGGGTTGATCAATGGAAATAAGCAATCCCCATGTATGTGCATATGGTGGTTTCTCAAAATAGGGGACCCCCAAAATTGGTTGGTTTATTACTATGTTAAATGGCTAATATTCGATGATTTAGGGGTACCCCTATTTTGAGAAACACGCTTTTGAGATCCAAGTTGTGATAAGAATGAACAACCATCTACTGGTTGGTGGTTTCAACCCCTATGAAACATATTCATCAACCAACCAATTGTGAATGATTGCTAGAGAAAAAATGTTTGAAACCACCAACCAGTCTATGTTCATCATCAACCACGAAGCTCTGTGTTGCATCGGTGGTCCCGTGGTGACTCTCGGGAATCGCCCCCTGAGCTTCCCGTACAAATTTCCACACTTCGAGCACTGGGGAAGCGACAGGTCCTGAGCGTTGAGGACTGAAAACCATTGGGGAATAGTAGGTTGATGAGTTATGTGGTGGTTTCTCAAAATAAGAGACCCAAAAAATGGTTGGTTTATTGCTATAAATGGTGAATAAACTGGATGATTTGGGGGGTCCCCTATTCTGAGAGATCACCAAATGTTGACTAATGAGGGTTGACGATGGTGATGATGGTTTACTCATGATGGTTGACAACGATTGTTGATAAGTTATGTGGGTGTTTCTCAAAGTAAGGACCCCCAAAAATGTTGGTTTATTACTCTATACTGTGTAATAAACTGGATGATTTGGGGAACCCCCCATAGAACAGTTGACAAATGATGATTGATGATGATGGTTTACTAATGATGGTTGATAACGATTGACGATTGTTGATTATAGGTTTCTTAGTGGCTGACAAGAATGGTTGATGATGGTGAATAATCAATGATCTCTTTGACTATATGATAGCTTAATGGCTGAAGATTAATGTTGGTCACTAGTTCGTGTGGTTGGATGGATGGTCATTAAGGATGAGGATATCCAACAATCGTATCAGTGGTTTGGTTGGCAAACTTGAAAAACAGGCAGATCTATCCTGTTTGTATAGTGTCACATCGCATTAACCAATTCGGTCACTGCAAGGGAATGCTGCTGCGCGTAAGAAACATGAAAATAACAGGTTATTCGACAAAATGGCTAGACAAAAGGCGGAATACTTCTTGCCATAACGATCTTATAACGCCTGGAGTTTCAACCCTAACATACAAGTGATCCATTCTTTTGGCTACACAAGTCATTATCCCTGGAGGTGCGTGTCACCCGTAGTGATGCTGCTAGCCATCAGAAATCTGTGGCCCATTGTTGCTGGGGATTGCTATCATGGAGAGTGCTTCAATATGGTACAATGATTGCCGATTCCACATGCGTGACTCTGGTCACAAAGAAATGCAGTCAGAAAATGATCTTTGTAGACACTGTTCCGCATCACTTATCCCAGCTTTCAGGTCGGTTCAGAACAGCTGCAACCCATCAGTCACACATACGAACCATGCACCACTGTAATCGTCCCATCAACTGCTTCCTATTGTAGGTTCTCCTCGTCAAGCAGTTAAACCATCACCAACACTACTATGATTGGTCATCAAAGAAATGGTGATCATCCATGAACTGACTAGTCATCATACTTTATCACCATTAACGCGTCATCAATTCAACAACATCAAATGGATCCAAACTCAAGCAACTAATGATGCATCATAGTTAATCCATGAATCCTAGTGAATCCATGAACTAAGTAGTCATCATAGTTTATCACCAAACTCACAAATATCAAAATTATCATCCAAACTAAAGCAGCCAACACTCAACGAGTTCCAGGACCCTCCCAGGTCCTTCACCTCCAACGCGCCTGCGGCAGGACCAGCTTCGTACCCTCAGAATTTCCGCCGTTCGGCGGTTCCAGGAGTTCCACTGGCGGCTCCAGGGGTTGCTCCTGCTGCCATGGAAGCACGCAGGAACGCTGGGTTCACCATGCTCAAATCATGTTGAAGTGACGAATAAATGGTATGTTGGGGAAGGCTATGTTTGATGTTTCTTAAAAATATACAGTAGTTACTTCAACAAATGAGTGGCAATAAGTGATGCTTGTTTGAAAGTGGTTGTTCTCAACAGTGGCTAGTTCACAATCGTTAGTGGATGATGCTTAGTTAAAATTACTACTGCGGGCTCACTACTGATCAATTGATGGTCAATGAAAAAGTAATTCATGGTTCATTCATGATTCAGGTTACTTATCGCGAATGATCTAGCCAGCTTGTGAAACTAGGCATTTTCTAGGCACAATAATCCATCATCAACCATTAATGAGCATCATGAACCATTATGAAGTATGATGTGTGTCTGTGGATCAGTGGACCCACCGGCGTGCCAGGCATTTATTGTGTGGCTATTGGGTACGAAATCATCCGACGAACACATTACATCCCTCCTGTGGCTCCCTCTAAATTGCATAGATTAAATGATTTAATGGTAAGATTTGAACAGCCGCACAGAAAAAATTGCCCTCCAATGTTCAAATGTGCATATGTTGGAAGCTCACTGTCGGCACTAGCTTGCCACCAAGCACTCAAAAGTGAGCACCAGCTAACAGTATCCAGACTGGGTCACATCTTTGTTGAACTAAGCCTCCAACAAGACCGCCGCTCATCGGTTGGTACACGGCTTTGTCCAGCCGTGGTGTGTCCAAAAAACTGGTGAGGTTCCCTATTAGCATTTGGGCAACGGCTCCTGAGAGCTCCTGGCACCGCTCGCCTTGAAAAGGCCCCTCATCTGTAGCAATACCAACTCAATGGATGAACCAGCTGGAGACTGAACTGCGGTTGCACCACAAAAAACTGAGGATCTGTCAACGGTTGCCATCAAACGCAACAATACTTGCTGCCTGTAAAGCACTTTGCACAATATAAACCGCACAGCCAGTAATAACAATCAACGAGCGAAGTAGTTGTGCAAGTGGAATCGTTCACCCTCTCAACTTAAGTAGCCATCAAAATCAGCATCTTACCTTATATTCGGAATGGTGGTTTTGATGGTTATAGTTAGGCTCTGTTGGTTAAAACAAATCACTGCCTTCATAATTTGGTCGGTGGTTGAACCACCCCTTTGAAAAATGTGCTTGTCAACCAACCATGTGTTCATCATTGCCAGGGAAAATAAAAAATGTCAATCAAACCTCATCGTTGGTGATTCTGTCCCTTAGTTATGCTCAAAAAACCATGGAGTTTCCCTATAAAACCACCAACCAGTAACGGTTCAGCGCCCCGCAGCGTCACGCCTTGATTGACATCTGGATGCTCTGCATTTGCAACTGAACCCGCATCGCCTATGGCTCCAGTCAGACCTCTGGTTGGAACCGTCCAATTTGGGCGTCAACGACATGGGAAAAACATGGGAATAACATAGGAAAACTGGTAGACAAATCTATACCTTTGGGAGAACTATGGGAACAAAAACATGGGGAAAAACAACAGAACACTTATTCACTATGGGACAACTACAAGAAAAACATAGGTATATAAGTTATCGAAAAATGATTGCATCCCTCAGGCAAATGCACGATTCGTATCATGGCAGCTTACCGAACCCTAATTCATATATATACATACAAAATGTGGCTTGTTGGCTTCTTGGCATATTCCCACCATCGAACCTACTATTACTGTAGTGGTCTGTTGCTTGCGTCGGGCACTATCACCATGGATGTGTTTAAATCAATGCACACACACACACATGTATCTGCGTGTCTCGCTCTCTCTCTCTCTCTCTCCCTTGCGCAATATGTTTCCCTTATATACCATAATCTTATTAGCATGAGCGAACTAATAATGGTATGCTAACATCCTAATTAGTATTAGCATATACTATTGGTACATACGAAGTAAGATACTAGCTATCAAGTTCACTAGCTACCTTGCTGCTCGCGGTTCAGGAAGGCACCCAGGTGAACCTTTCGATGCAAAAGCCAGCCCCGCTGCCCGCGCTCCTCGATATCATCACTGATGCCATTCACGGACACAATGAGATGACCCTGAGCAACCAACCAACCAACCAACCTACCGACCAGGTAGAAGGGTGGGGAGCTAATGGGGAAACAAAAAACCCAAATGATAGGGGTATACCTGACCACAGGATACGGAAAAAAACAACCATCATAGGGGTGAGGAAAAAAGAGAATTTGGTATACGGTATCCGGTCTAGTAATAGCAGGGATACAACCAACCAGCAAAAAACTTTGCAGCCCACCCAGCAATGCAACCAAGGGCCCATCAACACCTTTTTGTGGCACGGGTTAGTTTTGTGATAGTTTGTGAAATGATTGGTGATTGATTAGCCCCTGATGGAATCGAAGCTTTCCTGCTTGGATCAACAGTTAATGATTTGGCAGTGGGTCAAAACCATGTGCCCCTGGTTCCCCTATCACTAACCATTGTTTTCCCTATGAAATTACTGATTCTTATCCACCCTTACTGTTGGTTAACTGATTGACCCAGCTCGCCATGAATGGAAACAAAGCCCTGCTGTTATCGGGTCTCTCCTCTCCAAGGAGCACAGTCTCGAAAGACAATAGCTGCAAACTGTTGCTCGCTGTTCGAAGCTCGGGATTCCCAGCAGGGGAAAACGTTGATGCGCAAAGGAGTACCAACAACAAACGTGAACCAACAAAGACTTGGTTCCAAAATGTTCGAAATCTTTTGAGTCATTTGCAAAAAGAACCTGAACCCACCAACACGTGGTTCAAAATGTTCCAAGTGCTTCTAGACACTAATTAATCAGCCTAAAGAATCCCTTCTTTGGCCTGTCGACCCGCTGGAGTACTGGCCTGTCATGGGTCCTTTTTTGGCACTGCATTATCCCTTTCAAATCTTGAGCAGGAAAGCCAGGGACCAACAGACTGTAGAGCTGTAAACAGCGTGGACCTGCGACCTTCGGTTGCAAAGCTATATAGCCGATAGGGTTGCTCCCTAAAGCTTTGATCGGTTTTCATACAGTACGTAATACGGGTTATAGATGTTTATAGCCGTTATCCCACTTGCTTGCTGGTTCATGGCTGACCAGCTACTAGTGACAATATCAATGGTCATTTGGCTATGGGTCAGTTCACCCTTGGTCCCCCTGGTTCCCCTATTATCAACCATTGTTTTCCCCATGATTGGTTGGTCATTATCCCTCATTATTGGTTGGCTAATATCAACTTAACCATTATTTACATCTATTAATCATTACTAATCCCTAAATATCCTTAATAAACAACCATGAACTTGGTTGGTGAACTGCTTGACCCAGCTCGCCATTGGCCGGTGACCCAGGGCCGGGGCCCGCCATTGGATCCAGATATCCCCAACCGGGGGGCCCGCCTCTTGGACCTGACTCTCGGGATGCAAGGCATTCCACCTGGAGACATCCCCTGGCTCCCAAGAAATTCACGTGGGGTTGATACATATGGCCAGATGATCAATGGTGGTTGGAGCTGAAATGTCTAGTTGGTTCATAGTGGTTTATGATGATGGTTGATTAATATGGTTGAAACATATCGCTGGTTGATACATATGGCTAGTTCATCAATGGTGGTTGATCATGGTTGATTGTTGCTGAATATCTTTTCCAATTGCAGCACTGGGGGCAGTTTGCCTGTGGCTCAAAAAGACGCTGGCTGAATAATGGCTAATAATATTGGTCGTGAATGCTTGCAGTAATGCAGTTTGACACTTTGTGACTTTGTGATGGCCACAGTGATGGTCAATTCATGCTGGTTGTACTGCTGGTTTGAGGAGCTGGTCATGGTTCACAATGTATACATACTCGACTACAAACACACTTATCTATATCCACACGTGACATGCGCCTTTGCTATACATCATTCTACATCATGTTCTGATCTAAACATCTTTGTACATAAATCCATATCAATAGCCATGATTATCACATAGATGTTCACATATATACATATAATAATAATAATAATAATAATATATATATATATACATACATATACATGTTTTTCACATATTCGCAAATATGACGCTCAATCATGCTCAACGCATCTCAATCCTCACTGACCAAAAAAAATCATTTCGCCGTGCATCCTCCCCGACCACCTCGCCAGTAGCCCCGCCGGATCGATCCAGGTGACTTGCAACGACCTGCACGGGGCTGGATCCACGGTGGTTCCATGGTGTCACGTCGTGGAACCAGGCTGCGCCTGCCATCATTGCCAGGTACGTTGGCAAAGCCGAACCTGGGACGTCAGGTGGGGAGGTTCTCAAGCCATGGGGAGCCCCAAAAATGATTGGTTTATTGCTATAAATGGGTATGGGCCGTATGGGTCAAAATCATTATCCCCCAATATGCCCATTTATAATGGACAACTACTATAAACCAATTATTTTTGGGGTACCCAATTTTGACCCACAACCAAATGGTGAATCACTAGATGATTTGGGGGTGCCCCTAGTTCGAGAAAACACCATGTGAGAACACCTCACCACATTTTTCAGCTTGAGGTCATTCTTCCCATAGGTTTTTGCCAAAAAGTGAGCCGCCATTCTGGCAACGAAAGTGATCATCCACCATATCTTAAGATATTCACTGCTGATCCATAGACTAGGTACTTTCTCTAAGACTTGGATGGATTGAAACTTAATTGTTGATCAACGACAATTCAAATGATCCAGTGCTTGTGGTCAGTATCCCACAGTGATCGATCGCAACTAATATGTCTACATATCTTTACTGGGCTCACTCGCCAACAAAAATGGATGTTGTTCATCATGTATCATGTATGATGCTCTCGACTTTATCCAGCTATAGCTTCTATCCTAAATTATCCTACAAGAACTGAGTTTCACCTGGTTGATATGGCAATAATTGGGTTTGAAAACGGTGCAACCCAATCATCACAGGTACACATCATAAAAGCTGCAACAAATCTTTAGGTCTGCCGCATCAACATGGCTGAAGTCTCACTGAGGCTCAGTACCGCTCCGGCCTTGGCGCCATATCCTAAGCCGAACTTCACCGTAATGTGCCGGGACTACGTTGGGGTAAGGATCCTAAAAAAGTCTGGAGTGCTCCTTTTTGACAGGTTATCACGCGATGAGGTTCTGGGTGGGAAGAGTAGCTATGATCTTTGGTGGCTTGATTACGTAAATTGAGCATTGTCTGGAGCCATGATCAGCTACCACTTTTGGTCCGTTAAGCTGCCATTAGAAGCATATATTTCAATGTAAACCCATTTCCATGAAAAATTGGTTCAGCTGTTGTAAGCTCCCATCATTTCTTGGTCGTCAATCTTCCCATTGACACCCACTGCTCTGATCAGTTCCATACTGTGCAACCTGGGAGGAACTTCAATGTGACAAGAAACTCGTCAGATGATGGGAAGCCCGGGGGTTGGAATTTGGACATCCCCAAAAAACCTGGCTGCGGTAAATCTCCAGCTACTTTGCAAACGTTTCCTCCAAGCTGGTTCTGTCAAGAGGATGAGGCACCAAGAAATGTTGGTTCCTGCAGACTGCAGGACTTAATTTTCGGATGATTGGAAGGTATCAGGATGAACTCTTAAATACACCCATGTATTTACCGCCGGCTTTCAATCCAACCAAGCAATTAGAAATCCCTCATGCAGCAGCAAATTGACACAAAAGTGGCGCCATGTCCATGTGCGTGCCTCGCGTCGAAGCTTTCCCCTTCAGGGACACCCTGCACTTTATAGGCTGTCTTCCTACCATGGCTCATGCCAAGAAACCACCATCTGGTACTTGTAACACCGGCATTTCTACACATATCAAGAAATGGTCTGCACAACCCAAAAATTCCAAAAGTATCATCTTTGGGGTTGGAGGTGCCGAAGATCTATGAATATGTCTTCTCTCCACGGATTCCACCAACCATGATTGAGAGCTATTAACGCCTAATCACTGTTAACCGTCAACCATTGGTGGTCAACATTATCAAAAACAGTTTTTGGGTCATAGATTCATAAACCACCCCATACACAAGGCGAATCAACAACATCAGTTGATGATCATGAACTGATGCTCAACTCCAGTTGCTTCCCCGTGAATGATGCCTAACAATTGCTTTGTGTGGTGATTTCTGAGCTCAGCACGCGCTTCAACCCGCACTTTCGGCAGAACTCTGCATCCGGCATGAACCTACGGAAAGCAGGGATGGATGATGGCTAAGGATGGTTAATGATAGGTTAATAACAAGGTAAATAGTGGTTAATGATGACTGGTGATGATGCTTTATGACAGGCTATCATGACATTACTAATGACGGCTAGGAATGATTTAACTACAGGTAATGGATCATGAAATCGATCATGGTGGCTAATTGATAATAATGATCAACAAAAAAACATATTCATATTGATTAAACAACATTAGCATTAGAGTACATGAAAGATACAAAAGTTATATTCATGTTCCCAGGGATGTTACAAGTCAAATCAAATCAAATCAAATCAGCATATTTAGGTCAAGAATGTCGATCTCCGTGGATGTCTAAAACTAAATGCATAGACTCACAAATCTTGATAAACACGTGCCCTAAAAAACATCTGCACTGGCCCTGACTCCAGGGATCCCCGCACATTGCCACAACTGCAGGTTGTTGCTGGACCCGCAGGTTCCTGTGCCGTTGCTGTGACAGGACCTCGGGACAATTGGGAACTCATGATGAGCCTAGTCCCTACTGCCCGTTGCTATCTAAGAAGCCTTCATGAATGTTTTATATAATGATAGTTGTAAGGGTCAAGTGATGGTTAAGTGATGGTTAAGTTATGGCAAAGTGATGGTTAAGTGATGATGGTCAATGGTTCTTTGATAAACGGTTGTCAGGCGGGCCAGAGTTTGGGTGGCTCTGGGTGTGGCTGAACTTCGTCACCACAAGCGCTGTGAGCAATTTTGGGACGTATCAACATGATGAGAACCACCGTTGCTGGTAGATCGGGCTTAATGACCACCCCCTAGCAGTTCAACCATCGATAGTTTCTGATTCACCATCAAGATTGTGTTTCTAACAGCTGGATATCCCATGGTTATATCATAAAGTCATAAAGCACCCATATAAGATTGATCCGGTCAACATGATATGGCTATGTTATCCTCACCTCACCACTATCACGTGATTGACTTGGCTGGGTTGCCTACTAGCTACAAGATCCTCCTCTATGATCAAGTCCTCAAGGGATTACATGAACGATGGATACTTGAAAAAACATCAGAATAAATGACCTCATCAAACGGTTGACATCCAGTTGTAAATGACCTGTTATCATTAATCATTGTCCAATCTCAATTATATAAACGGTTGGTATCGACAAACCTGGCATGAAGAACTCCAACCAAGTTCGTTCTTCCCGCGGGAAGACGTATTTCTCTACAATTGACGGCAATTTATCCAGTTGCAATGCTTTTATTTGTGATTGAATTGTCCATGCAATTACCTTCAAAAAAAGCGCCAAAATGAGCCTGTTTTTGGATTTCGCCAAGAACACACCTTAATCTATTGTTCCTTTAGTTCGCAGAGTCCACTGCGAACTAAAAAGCGGCTTATTGAGGTCAGGTGGGCAGAAGTGGACCCCCCCAATCGAGACTTTGTCAATGGCCATTCATGTTTTAAAACATTAATCATGTCTCCTTATCAAATCTCATGAAACGTATCTAATGCTTCGCTCATTGCAACTTCTTATCATCAATAAAGACTTGATAAGAAAATGATACATGAAGTTTCTAACCCTATTGATGATTCCCTTTTCGTGATTATCATGATTCAGACCATGTTTTAAACCACCAACTAGATCACTATTGAAAGTAACCGGTTGAGTGGAAAAATCCGCCATTTATAGCTGGTTTATCTATAAAGACATGACGATGTTAAGCTTACAGGTTAGTTTAAGCATCATTAACCATCACTAATCATGATATTCCCTAATCAACCACTCTTACTGGAGTGTATTGATGGTAACTTGGGGAAAACCATGAAGATTACACCATCAGCAAGCCGTTGCACCTTGCGCAAGGTCACCTCCAGCAGCCTCGAACTGAGACAATGCAGGAGCCTTCAACAAAGTCTATGTTGCTTGCAGTTTGCTTCTGACAATGACTATGCCTGCGATTAGTAGTGCTTGTGCTTCGTACTGCTTATCACAGGCTTGGTAATGCTCATGCTTATGATTAGTTACAGTCAAGTTCATTTTGTTTCAAAACATGGTTTTTGACTTACATGATTATGTATATGCTTTTGGCTATGGCTTCAAGTACAATTATCGGTGATGGTTGTGAAGATGGTGAAGATGGTTGTGACGATGGTTACAAGGTGATAGTACTATATCCCAAACCAATGGTGCTCAGGTTGACTTCAACCAAAAAGTGTGGACAAATCCGACAATCAACAATAGCACTTTCTCAGGACTGGAGCAAATCAAGACGGGTCTGATTTATTTGCCGAACGTTGGTTCTTGGACATGCTTGAGCTGGGGGTCGACAATGATGTAGAGTACCACTTAGGGGCGACAAACAAATTTCTCAGTGCATCCGGCAGTGTACGTCAATGTTAAACCGGGCCTTGCTTCAGATGTAACAACAAGTGATACAGTTGGTTGGAAAATAGCAATACTGAGCCCATCCAAGCTACCAACAGTCTACCCACCAGGTCTTCCACACCCTGGCTGCCCTCAAATGGATGACTAAACTTGGTCGGTCTCAGGGACCAGGATGAAAGAAAATTCTACGTTGAGTATTTGTTGATTTCTTAACATAGGGGATCCCAAAAATGGTTGGTTTACTACTATGACTATAGATGCTTGGTTTATCAATATAAATTGTCAATGAAGGATGATTTGCGGGTCCCCTATCTTGAGAAACACCCATTCACCATTGTCTTTGTGACCCTGTCCAGTGAATGCTGAACCCGATGTACCGTCCGATCCTCCAGGTGCAAGGTTATGGACATTTTCCATGAGTTCGGTTTCAACGGTAAACTGACGTGTCATCAGCGTCTGAACGTTTCGACTGGTACCTTGTGTGTGTGTGCGTATATACAGCACATTTGTCAAGGCGAATTGTTTGGTTTGAGGATGCTACACCATGGGTTGCTTCATGTAAGGGAACCCTCCGTAGCAATCAAGTATCTAGGGTTCACCTTAAAGATCAACACCAGGGTTGATTCTGAACCCAGTTTAATTGCCTCTATCTATTTACTCTCAAAGCATTGTTCTTTCACAACCATGAGCTGATTAACTATTCAACGATTGAAAACAAACAAAGCTTCCAGTACTGATTGATTCGTTCCTGAGCTTCGTGTATCAATGCTGAGGCTGAGAGTTGTGACTTCTGGCTCTCTGTTGGAACTCCTCAATGTTTTGGTGTTTTGGTGTTCTGAGACGATCAATTTCAAGAAGGGCAGAGTTTCTGTGAGCATGTGTGAGTACACAGAATCTCCGTGTCTGTATCTCTGTTTTCGAATTTCTGCACATATGTGATATCAGAAATATATCTTCCAAGTGTTAGTTCCTGTTCTGGATCAAATCAAACACAAAAAAAACTGCCACATTTGCCTAGGCCTTGGGCACACTCAAATGCTGGTACGGGAAATGACCATAACCAGGCTTTTTGCAACTTTGAATATGTCTGCAACTCATGGATGATACAAAAAACATCAATTACATCACAACGTTTCAATTTTATCCGCATTCTATGATCACTCTATCTTACTCTACATTACATCAATATGTGCTTTGAAATCGCCATACACAAACGCCTCGAACCAAGAATATTACCTGTTCTAGATGATTAGGCCAAGAAAATCCGCTAAGCAACTCAAAATCAGGGCAATAGCGGGCTATGTTGGTTGTAGGTACGACGTGTGTGTGGGCGCGCACACACACTTGAAAGACTCATTTTGGAAATCTCCTGTGACTGCTTACATGTTGATTCTATAGTATCTCATTTCAACACCGTGGAGAGCAGCCAACACCCATCAACAATCCAGTGTCCGCTGATTCCCGATGATATCAATATCTCTATATCATGACCTCAAGCAGCACCAAAGCTGCTTACAAAATCACCACCAAGCAGCGGTGTGGTAAAGGCATAGTCCTGCGACAATCAGCGGCTTCACAACAAATGGGGTGCCCGGCCGAGCTACGGTGTATGAAAATTCAGTCAAAGGTCATCTGATCCAAGATATATGCCATCCAACTGGGTGTATCTATTAGCTGGGAAAATGAACAACATCAGTAACAGGTATTACTAAGGTACATTGCCGCAGTGTCTCAGCTGCATCTGGCTAGATGAGCAATTGACGATCTAGGTGTCTGGACAGGATGGCGCACCCACACCCAAACACCAACAACACACGGTCACGTCTTCTCAATGCATTACTCATCATAGCTCTGATTTGACAGTTTCATTGAGTTGAGGATTTCTCTGAACGGTTTACCTCTGAAATGGTTTCCACAAAGTGGATTTGAGTACTGTTTTTCCGGGTGCACAATTTGGTCAATTTGTGGTCGGTCATCCAACAAATTGAAACATGTCTTACGTGAATCCATTCTTCGTGGCAGTCCCTGCTGCAACCATTGATCATACCATGTCTTGACTTGTTGGTTCATACCCATAGTAAATTATGGCTATAGCTGCAACCATTGTTGGCTCTAACCATGGCTACTGATCAAACATTGGATTACTCAGCCGTGACCAACCGTCTCATGACTGGCTTCCATACCCTCCTTGCCATTCGCGAAGGAGATACTCCTGGCTGCCAGGCATTCAGCCATCAGAGGTGTTCCACCTAGAGACAAATGTGAAAATGTTGGATTGGCACATTCTGTGCTGAACAAGTATAGCCAGCCCAAATTTGCACACACATCTATCCATCTCTGTGTTTTTCTTCTAAAATGCATACCTTGTGAGTTTGCACTGAGAGCAACCATGATGATGCGACTACAGGAAAACTCAGCAAACCGCAGCACTTCGTTCGAATGGCTATGCTATGAACTACTTACTGGTTGAAGCATCGTCCAACAATCTTCATCCGTGTGAGAAGGACACACAGGTCACAGGTGTAGAATCAAAACCCATATGTTTGGTTTGTTAGTACCACTTAGCCGACTTAGCCAATCAGAGTAATGATAGCAGATGTCACTATGGTCATGATTCACGTCAATCAAAGTAATCACCCGTGAAGAATTGTGTTGGCCCATCTACAATTACTAATGGTCACCCAACATCAGGAAGTGATCACCCCTAGGGACTACCCACCACACCAGGGATGAATCCAACGATGAGACTGGACTGGTACAGGGATCCAATCTTGGAGGAGAACCCAATACTAAGCCAGCATGCACAGTACTTATACAATTTAGTTACAGGAAAAAATCAGGAAAATATTCATGATCAAGCTAATGGTGGTTTTCTGATATTGTTTCCATTCAAATCAAATTGGTTGATCAACATTCGACATGTAGGCCTTAGTATTCGTGCTTGTGATATCATGAAATCATATGGTTCGTACATACCAATTCGTTCAACCCCGAATCACCATCAACGACAAATTTCACCACAGCACAAAGTGCCCAGTGTCCATCAAAAAAAATGTTGGATTGATGTAATAACAGTTTAACCGCAAGATATCGAAAGCAATAATTATCACTTGGACAAGCAAGTTTCGTAAACCAGCATTTACTGATTAGCGCTGGCCAATAGCGGTTGTTAAGGCTGAATAGTCAATCCCTACTCTTCCTATATATTCCTACATAATAGGTGACCAGTTTGTTTCTACCGTTGTTGTACCTGGGGTTGGTTCCCTACTATTTCATGGCAACTGGAAGCCTAGCCAATAATTTCGATATATGTTCTTCTCAGCCCTAGGCTATGCGTAAGCGATCTTCAGCATTGTGTTCTTACTTCCACCCTGCTTTCTTTGCGTACATAGTCGACAGGCTACAAACACAAAATATAATCCAACTTGAGCTTCATGTCAAACCATGCCACTGCGGCTACCCGCTAGGTCCCACCAGTGGCTCCTAGTAGCTTCCAAAAATTCCCACAAAATGCCTTTTTGATAGTCCCTTTGGTTCCCAAGTTTGACCCATCTCCATCCAAACATGGCGGTTTCACCACCCAGGCTGGGTCAGTGTTTGCTTTTTCGTGTCAGGCTTTCTGGCTCAAGTTGTCACTCTCCCGTCAGGAGACTGGGAAGCGAGGAGCGGAAAAAAGGGACCACTCGCCACTCACGGTGCATCCGGACATCCAATGTGCGGATGCATTGCTGAACTTCGAAATCCTACGGTGCTCTTTTGCTGGTGATGGCTCATTGGCATGAGACTGAATGCTGAGTGCAATGTTCAAACAATCACTGTGGCCGTTCTTGCTGAAACCAAAATTTGCTGCAGGCTATGTCTGGGTCTTAGGCTATGTTAATACACATATCGTCGCATCGTCCCTTAAAAATACACAGGGCTTTTGTGGGTGGACTTAGGCGATTCTGTTCCTTTCTGCACCTTTACCTGCAGGGCCTTCACCCAACATGTTTTCTGCGTGTCCTTAGTCAAATGGCGTCCCTCATAGAATTCATTATTGTTTGGTGGTAAGGTGGCTTGTGGTGACTTATCACTGCAATGATCACTGCTGGACATGCCAAACCATCAACAAAGCACAAGATTAACATTTAACATTGACTGTAGTAATATGCAATAATCACTATCCACCATATTATTGCAGTAATCATTAATTCATTAGTTGAGCTATGATTAATGATTTGTCACACATGCCGTGAAATCGAAGCCTCAAAACTGAATCGAACTGAAGGTCTCACAGCGCCTTTGCACTGCAAACTGGGGATGTCCCTCGCTGAATCCCTCAAGTGCAGCGCGTCCTTTCGCATCTAATTGATTTTCTCGTTGGAGCCATAAACGTTTTTATGGCTCAAGATTCAATGTAAATATTGATTTTCTTGTTGGAGCCAAAAACATGTTTCTCCTGAGAGGGAAATCTACACGCCTCTCCATGAAAACAACTCATGCTAATTTCCAAGACTGTAAGTCCAAAACAGACTTCCCAAAGCTGCCCAGAGACGAGTCTCTGGGACATCCCCTGGTTGCTACTACGAAGCTTCGCGGCGAAAGGACATCGAGGCCTTCCCATTCCAACTATAGGTAGGTACGAATTCGAACTTCGCAGGCGATAGGTACCTATGATTGTTGTGAACACAACACTCCTAGAATATCCAAGCTGTTGTGAATTAATTACTGGCTGTAACCTAGGAAGTGTTGTCTTACTGAATAGCCAACACTCTTGGAATAGCCATAGAACAACTCTTGTAACAGAAGTGCTTCTTGAATTGATGCAATACTACTAGCTGTAATCAAACATTATCATTTTCACCAGGCCTTAAGATACCAAACCAACCGAAGAGTCAATGACTACAATGACCAACTATGAGAATGCGATCCAGTATGTTTTCTTTTAAACTGTTTTAAACCTACTGGCTGCGATCCTTCAACATTGTTGCGGTGTCAGTATTCTCACGGCCTATGAATCTTACAAGCTCTAGTATACATGATGATACTCTTAAGTCGCAACAATCAAAATAAATAATGAACAATCACAACAACAGTGATAAGTAGTGACAATTACTAGATGCTGTCATAATAGCATTGTGACAATGCATTTAATTGTCACAAACACTGTATATTTACGCATGTTGTTTTTGCTGATGATATACCGCGGCAATCTCAGCAAGCTGCAATCAACCACAGCAAGAAACCCGGCCCCTGAGCATCATGATACTATGACAGTTCCTTGGAATTGTTCAAATCATTTCCATTTGGTTATGCACGGAGCAAGTTGAAGATACTTGAGGATACGACAGAATCTTGGGCGAAGAACTTTCGCCTAGTGGGGACCCCCACGTAGGAGCCGGTTGTCAAACTGTTTGACAAGGGTCCTGTTTCCTGTAAGTCGTAGCTACCGTGCTAAACAACGTATACCTTCCCTCAGGGCTACCACTGTTTGCAGGTGCTGCATTTTTTTATCAACCACAACTGTTGCGGCTGTTGACAGCCATGTGTGTATCACAGCCACGGGGAAGGGCACCTGAATACTAAAGCTTCCAAAGATTTTTCATTTGAATTATTTCAAGTTGTAATGGAAGCCCGGTTCAGGTTGAACGAGATGGTTGGTATGTAGATATACTACCTTCATACTGAAATACCAAGCTGCATCGACAGCCTCTTGGTTGTCAGACTTTTGTAGCATACTAAGTACTAGACAAAGACATGTGCAAAATTGATTGTTTTATTCGAAACCAAGAAGGCAGAGAACTCCTTGGAGCAACGAGGGAACCAAGTAATCCCACAGCGAATCATTGGTGGTTTGTCACACGTGATGCACCCACAAAGTAGACAAACCGTTGTACATTCGATAACTACCAAAATATCACTTCTGTAGGTTGGCAATTGGTTCTACCACTCACGCAAATCCACCAATCAAGCAAGCAACAAAGCAACCAACACTGACTCATGGTGATATCTCGGTTGGCTTGTGACGGCTCTCGATGCCTTCAAAACACTATGCGAATCGCTGCGAATCGCTATGAAGCATCCGCGGCATCCACCGCCAAATGCAAGTCGAAGGGTACCCGTGAGCCATAGCAACCGCAAGTGTTGAAACAATGGAGCTTGATTGATGATGTTTGGTTGAGAACGGTTGATACTATGGAATAGTATGGATGAATAATGCTCGAAATACCTCTGGTTAAAGATGGGCCATTGATATCACTGAATAGTGATGGATTCATCATGGTTAATGATGGTAAATGCTGGTCGACAAATGGTTAATGAATGGTCAACTGATGATGGTTTGTGTGGGTACAGTGGGTGATCATCACCAACATTGAGAAAAATCCAGAGATCATAAGTTGACCATCTATCAACCAGAACATAAGTTGACCATCCATCTCAACAAATAATGGATCATAACCAACAGCAAAATCCGGAGAGAAATCATGCACCACAGATTCGTTGCAACCAGCTGATTCACAGTTTTTCTTCGATGCTGCTGCTTCTTTCGGGTGAGAAAATGACCCTGTATCAGCTGGCTACTCTCTTTGTTGGCAGGCATTTTGACCCTCATTAACCACTACCATTGAGTACAAACTGTGAACCATCAATTAGCCATCATTAACCACTAGCATAAATTCAAGGTCATGAATGGTGATGGTTTGTCATTTGGTCTTCAAATCCTATATATTTGATGTGCTTTTTCTCCCAGTGGCGGCTTCTTCAGAATTTACACAAACACCAACCAGTGGGCCAAATCTTTCCCAGCATGGGAAGTACGTACTGCTTAATGAGCTACAAACAAATACAGGAAACCACCCAGAGACAATGGCAGTGGTGAATGGATATCAACTAATCATCGATTCCCAGCAATATTCATGCAATCTAAGATACTTTTCCAGATTCCTTCCCAAGAAGCTTGTCAGCTGGATCGCCTTTACCTCTACATGGCTACCTCTACATGTCTCACAAGGCTTAAGTGTGTCCTGTGTTGATGGACACGGCCCCTTCTGTTAGTCAGCCTTCACGCTTTTCAACTTGCTGTTCAAGGAGGCATCTGCTGGTGCCTGCAGTCACTCCAGAATTGCACAGGCGCGACCTTTAAGGACATGTCTGTGGGTCAATATTGAGTACACAAAGATGGTTGAATGAACATCCCATGGGGGGGTCATGTTTTGTTCGATGGACTGGACAGGTATGTGAATTGCTTCTGACCTGATGTTTTATCAACCTGCAATGTGGCTATTCCTCAAAATGATATGGACATGACAAGTTACCATTCCAACTGGTTGTAAACCAATGCCAAAAGGTGGGTTAAGTTTGTATCATATACTAACAATATGAATTGTTTCACTAATGAATCAACCCACCATGATATAGTTGATCCTACTTTATCCACCTATAGATACCAGTAGTATATTACTCACCACTACTGATGGGTTATGTCAAACCATCATACTTTACACCATTACTCTTACTGGTTCAGCAAATCTTTCGCACTACTCAAACAAATACAAATCTTACTAAGCCAGACGAAGGCACTTAAACCCATCCTAAGCCACGAAATCATGACCCACTATCACTTACCACAATCATTCTTCACCACGCTTCACCACATTGACTGCCCAGTGATCGCGGCCTGGACATCGCGCAAGCACAGCGGGCACACCTGGGCGAAGCTGACCCTAAGTAGCACCTGCTAGTCCCGAAACCTGGTTAAGTGGAGAATCCACCATAGAAATTAGCTGCTTGACCTATGAGCAACCTAGCTGTTGACCAGGTTTTCCTAGCGCTGTTTCACCTGAAATTTCAAAATCATCAGAAATTCTCAATTTACCCAGGATGACTGGTGATTTTTGAAACAGGGGATCCTTTGCCAAAGGGCCAGTGAGTTCATAAAAACTTACCACATCTTACCACCACTTGAACGGCTTGATAGCAGAACATCTAAAATACATGGTGCTGGATGGCGTTTCAGCGATATATAAACCCATAACAAACCATGGGTAACCACGGTCGATGATTGAAGAAACGATTCATGTATTTGATTGAAGCATATATCAACCAATGACAGCATCGCTATTCTATCAGGAGAAAATAATCGAAGGCTTTGTTATTCAATCTGCGACTGGACTGTAGAACTGTGTATACGGTAAGCAATTCAAATTGTTGAAAGTATACTGGCATCAAAATTTGACTGACACGGTCACATACAACATTAATTCGTTTTCAGATCATAATGGTGCTTATTGTTCACCATCAGTTGCTTGATTAAAGCCTTGACCCATAGCCATATTGTTGGTATATCCCATGTAATTATTAGTTATCATCCTCTATCATTAACCAGCTAAACCAGCTATTTTGGTTGGTTAACCAGCTATCAAATCGACTGATTTCGACCATCTGGGTACCGTTGTTCCAAAAAAATGTCCCCAGCAGCTCCGGTCGCACCTGGTTCCGCCGCAGCCATCGGTCGATGCAGCTTTGGTGGAAGCTGTGATTGCAAGGTAGGCGACGAAGTGTGTCCCCACCTGTGCAGGCCGGCTGATGATGGTTGACTTTGTTGGCAATTTATCCGCCAAATTCTTATAAGAAGACCCTGGGTTTCATCAGCTATGATGGATTTTGGCCCGTTGTGAGGTTGGCTGAGGGAATAGCCATTTATCCGCTGAATAGCCATTTATCCACTAGGAAGGTTCATGATGGCTAATGATGCTTCATGATGGTCTTGTGATGATGACTATATCATGGATACTGATGCCCCCCAACTGGCCCCCAACCTTCCCAAAATGCCCATCCTTTGGCATGTCGATTTGTATGGCGCGTAGCTCTCGATTTTCACTAAGCGGGAAACAAGGATCCGCAACAAGGCTGATATATTGATGCTGCCAAAATGGTCAGCTTTTTCTGTGGGGCAACCGCGTAGCTGCAACCTATCACTATATATTGGACAAATTCACGCCCCTGCATGTCTCAGTTGTTGTATCCGTTTGGTGGTTGGTGCTCCGTAGTTGTTGATTGATCGTGAACCTGCATTATCATGCTCCAAAGCTGCTCTTAGATGGTCGGCTAATCATCATCCATTCTGGAATACCTCGTAGCATCCCAAAGGTGCAGAAGTTTGTGGATGGCAAAGTCCACCATTCTCAGTATAAATGATGACACTATCATGGGTCATGGCTTTGCTGCAAGACATAGACAGGAACACTTATAGGGGTTGTTGATTAATGATTGATTTATGCCATCAATTTTATGCTTTGCCCTCTGGCAAACTAACCTGGTTGCGCTCAAAGTCACCAGTCGTTTTTCAATCGGTAAAGCAGCTCTTTCTATGGTGGATGTTCCAGGCAACCAGGTTCGTTTACCAGAGTGTAACTCTTGGTTCCTTGATGGTTGGCAAATGTGGCAGAAATCCTCATACCACCAATCAACCATTGATCAAGCATGTTGGATCATTCACCACTGGTCACGACCCTTGATGGTTGGCATCATTTGGCATCCCGCGAAATCCCGCCGTTCCCGCCTTCAAATTCACTGATACACACCGCACAGCTCCCATCGCTGCGGCAACGCGTGGCAACGGTCCCCGTTGCCGCACTCTCTGGGGGCTGCGGTTCCTGGTCAAATCGCGCTGCTGGTTTGTTGGAGGTTTGGAGGCCTACCTTGGACACCCCCCTTGAAACCTGGGGATAAACATTTCCTAGGCAGGGAAAAATCTACAGATTGGCACTAGTAAGTTTTCCCGTAGATGTTCGCACCGACCTGGTGACTAACGTGTCCGAAGGGATAGCCAAATGGCAAGGGGCGATGAACTTGGTGCTTGTTGGTGGCTAATTGCGCGCGGGATGTTTTCGTTCTCAATGGTTTCTGAGTATTTCGATGAACGGGATACGGTAATGATGTTTAACTATGGCATGGTAATGCTGCTTTCATGTTGGTGTAATAGTGGTTTTATATTAGTGGTTCAGATTGGTTTATGATGCTTGATGTTGTATGAATGGAAGCCAATGATGCTTGCTGATTACTATATGACTGTTGAGCAACAATAACCAGTAAGGAGCAGCAATAGTAATTGATAGTGATTGTTATATGAAGGTCAATGACAGTTATTCACGGTCGATGATTAGTGTTTGTTTGTCCAAAATAGCTAATGAATACTGATATCAGGAGGCAAGGGTGCATATGATATATCATTTGTAGGTAACTAACAAAACGACGAAAACTAAGCGATAGGTACACATCATGGTTGCACCGTAAGGAATCACAACCAACAACAGGGGAGTAATTTGAACACTAGTAATTACTCATACTGGAAGAATGATGATACAATTTCTGGTTTGTGGCTTCAACCCGTACCCCCAAACAAAAAACTCAACCAAACCATCCCCAGTGTTGGGTAAAATAACTTCTTTTAAACCACCAACCAGTAGTTGTTTGTTCATTATTGTCAATCATCGTTGGTTGCTATCCTCCATTATCAAGCACTATAATTCCCTATTTACAACCGAGAATAACTAGATTAGTCAATCCTACTACAATCTAGTAGGAGTGGACCCCCATAAGTCTGAGTGGATCACATAGAGGCCCTTGCACTGCGGGATGCCACTGCGAAACTCGCCGCGAAACACTCCGAGCCTGCTGTGCATCCTCAGCTCCAAATTTGAAGAGAGGCAGGGAGTCGATTAACTCCTGGGAATCGCTCAGAGTGGAGTGTGATCCAGAAAGACACCGACCATCGACAACTTTGACAAATGAAAACTGGGGATGAAAATATACTTACTTCTGCAGCAAATGACAAAGTAATGGAACCTGTCATGATCATCATCCATTATGAACCATTGACTTGATTGATCATTTAGAGGCACACCACTGTGCCCTTTTCCATTGCTCACCAAGGCTATCCGATGATGAATATCTACTTGAAGTAGTTAACTTGTAGTTCTTGGTAAGTATAGTCTCCATTCTGAACCTTTGACTAACCATTCAAATCGGACGTAATATTTGTTTGCCCGTTGATTGAATGTTCATGACTTATTACATTGTTTTGGAATGAGTAGTCACCAACAGTTACGGAAAAAACAACACCACAAGCCCCACAGCAACAGCGCAAAGGCATGCCACAGGGCCCACAACCAAAGAAGCAATAGCAACGTAAACAGCAGCAACAACAACCACAGTAAAAACAATCCACACTGAGAGTATAGTGCACTTTCAACAGCCACACACCACCATCACCAACATCACCACCATCATCCTTGGAGCATGAAGGAAAATATGTTTAGTTTTGCTGTGAGCATTTCGCACGATTTCCTTGATTCTCACTTGTTGATATGGGATTTACATGACCAAATGGTCTGCTCCCATCAAATGATTGCCAACTAATAACAATCATGTAACCATATTTATCGTAGTTTGCCGGTATCGAACCCAATAACTAGCGCTTCTAGTTATCCCCTCGGCATTTCACTTTCCCCCACAGCAAGCTTGTAAGGCGGAAAAAAACAGGAAAGTGGTGGCCGCAGCTCCTATCCTGGCTTTGCACGGGGTCCCGCAAAATCGTCAATAATCGCGATTAAACACCACTATCACTATCCATCATTAATAAAGTGAACCTTAGAAGTTGATAAAAAATGATATAACCAAGAATCGTTTGGTGACTTAGTCATGTCTTGCTGGGAGATCTATATCCCCGCCAGTTCGACCGGCCGTAGCTGGTGATGAAAACCCCCCAATCGATCTCCCGTGGCGGGCTGGTGGTGCCAGGGCGATCACACCGCACCTGAGAAGCCCCTCGAGGCTTTTGCTGAAGAGAAGCCTGGCCCAAAACTCGCCATGTGACGGCGAATGGGCAATCAAGGATGATTGGTTAAGGGGGTGATACGAATGGTTGATGGTGAGTAACACTATTCTTAATGGTGAATTGGTTTAGAACCAGGTTCATGGTTAATTTTAATGATTTCTATCTATTGATTTCGTGCTTAGGAATAGCTCATCATGATTAAACAAAGATTGGATTCATGTGTAGGAATGGTTCAGTATGCTTGACGATAAATAAGAACAGCTGATGCTGGTTCAATTGTGGTTGGTATGTCGTGGTTTTAATGATGGTCAACAATGATTGGTCGTGGCCTTATCATGGTCAATCGTGGCCTTCCCATGACTCATCATGGGCCTTCCCCGTTGAGTATTCATGGTCCCCATCCTGGCTAAAATTGTACAATTCAGGTGGTAAGAACCAATCAGAATGGGAACACAATGGACTACTTGATTCTTCTTTGCCCTGCCAAGCCAGCGGATTGATGGTCAACTGGTGAATCGAATCAGCATTCTTTGATGAAAGAGATGGATCCAAGGGTTGTCCGCACACTGAGATTCACTAACATTAGTCATCCTGAAGCGCTATGAATGGTTTTGAATGATTGATTGATATTGGGATTGCCATGAGCCACTGCACAACAAACGCGCTGTCTTGGGCAGGTTGGCTGAGATTGGTGCTTCAAAGAACAATCCCAAAGGCTTTTCAGTCTGTGACGTTTGTGTGTGTGTGTATGGATGTGGGACATTCCCCTGCTTGCCTGACGAACGTTCCCAAATGTGAATCTTGATTTAAATCACAAATCATGGTGATTATAGCGTACTGGCTGATAGAATGGTTTGTAGTCTACAGCGACCAATCCTCAAAAATACTCGATACCTGTGAAGTATGAACAGCAGGAGCAATAGCCACCAGCAAAATAAGCTACTGTTCCCCTAGCCGCATTGTTGGGATATATATTTATTTATTTATGTATCTATTTATATATATATATATATATATGTACATTGATTGACCAGGTATTGCTGCTAACTGACCAGTGGTTTCAGGGGTTAGGCGGGCTTCACGTTGCTTCACACACAGTGTATCATTCATCCCTATCTCCCTAGCTCCCACATCACCAATGCTTACCAACCTACCATCAGCAAACTCTATCAGCGGATTTCGCGCATTGACGCCGGCCTCACCACGGACTGGAAAGCACCGATTAAAGACCACCTGAGCACATAGCGGCTCGTTGATGGAGCCAGCCATGAGGTTGACATAGCTTCCTGATTCGACCAGCAATCTTTGATAAGTTTTCAGCTGATTTCTCGCCAGTGAGTTTTGACCATCTTCCTGTCAACCGAGGCCCCTGAAACTAGGAAATGTGGCCACTTACCGGTGACCCTCAGAGCGAAAGCTGGTGATGCGGGTTTCACATCAGAAGTTCTGAGCAGAACGGCGAAGAATTTGAGGCATTCCAATTAATCTATACGCATCTTCATGAATTGCATGATGACACTGAAGGGTATATCGGTAAACCATAATCAGCAAGTACCAAGTTACCAAGGGCGAAAACATGGCTTATGAACCTTGATCAAGGTATTCTCATTCGATGAGAGATTCCAATCCCCCATCACCCGCCGGCAAGATCAATTGCTGGTGGCTTGGCAACTATTCAAACAGCGTCTTGGTGCCCCGTGGTGACCCCCTGTGGGGTTTGGGGCAAAGAATCCCATTGGAAGGTTGACACCAGTTGTGCACAAATTGTGCACCTGAACTCAGCCGCCCATCTGAAACAATCTACAGCGGTTGAGAGGCTCCAAACTTTGAAAATCGTTTGCCCCATAGCCTACATTGCTTCAGAGTGGCAACCCAGAATCACCTACAGTGTTGGATTCCAGAAGTCATCTGTAAGCCACAAATGGTTACTCCATCAGAAGTGGGACCTCAACGATTCGCCAAAAACTGGGTTGTGCGTGGAAGAACCACATTTTCCCAGATCTTCCCACATCATCAAAATCATAAAAGACCAAGCCGCCAAAACAAACAAGAGATCAGCACTGCACCACAAGCATTCCACAAAATTCTAGCCATTACTTAGCACTACTAAGCATTATAAAACCACTCACTACTAATCACTAATGATTGTAAAACCAGCAACTACTAACACTACCTAGCATCATTCACCACCACTACTAAGCATCATTCAGCACCACTAAGCATCATTCATCACCACTACTAAGCATTGTAAAACCACCAACCAGCTTTGGTTACTGATCTCCGCACTAAAAACATGGCCTCGAGGCAACCCTCTGGGTGCCGCGCTAAGGTCATGAGCAGCTTCAAGAAGGATGCCACCACCACGGCCAGGGATAGCCTCCCGGGAACCCCAGGGAGGTTGGTTGCATACATAAACAATATATATATATATATACAAATATATATATATATATATATATATATATATCGGTATAGTATGGTCAAGAGCCCATCCAATTCTGCAGGTTTTTTCCCCTTACCGAGCTCGAGCCTTAATAGTGCGTTCCGAAGCAGTTGATTCCGAAGCAATTAAACACGGACGTTATTAGGTGGCCTGTGATACGATGACAACTTCTACCATACGACGACAACTTCTACCATACGATGACAACTTCTACCATACGATGACAACTTCTACCATACGATGCCAACTTCTACCATACGATGCCAACTTCACCATACAATGCCAACTTCTACCATCCGATGCCAACTTCTACCATACGATGCCAACGTCTACCATACGATGCCAACTTCTACCATACAAGTTGTGTATGTCTATTATTATAGTCATCATAAAACACTGCGTTAAGCTCTTAACCAGACTATACCCATATATATATATATATATATTATATGCAATAGAGAGAGATATATAGATATGGATATAGATACGGATTTAGATATGGATATAGATATAAAATGATATAAATATGCTGCTGTCTTTGTCTGTCATTTACATACATGTATACATGTGTAAGCAGTATTAAGCAGTAACGCGTGTATAGACACATGTGTGCAGAACCTTTGCATCAACTGCGCCTGTAGAGCCCAGGGCAAGCGTCGCAGTAGGTCGAATTCAACAACCACACCACCTCAGGGAGTCATCGTGTTTTAGAATGGCGTTTGTCAGGGTTAATAGTGGTTAATAATGAGAGCGGGGGATAATACGGGCCACATTTTTTCATGTTTTTTTCATGGAAAAATGGGGCCCGTATTATCCCCGTTTCTGTTAATTATAGGGTTTAGAAGGCTTAATCAGGGTTAATAGTGGTGGGTAGTGGGGGATTGCAACCTCTCATAAGGGTTGAACGTCGGGTTTATCAGAGGGGATGGTAACCAACGATGCTGGTTAAACCCCTGTGAATGGCAAGGTGGTTCATCAAAGGGCATCATGACGTGATCAAGACTGGTTATTCTTGGTGATTGATGTGGAAAATCATGCTGACGTAGAGATTGAACTCAATGTTGAGAAGTGTCAAGATTTCTCCATCCCTTTCTAGTTCATGTTCTGCTTGGGAGTATCTTGGGAGGAGTGCCACTTTGGATTCTGAGATCCTCTATCCCCAGCCGCCACCGTTGGACCAAGTTTTTGATCAACAGCGACACCACTGTGATAAATCCCCGCAATTTGAGGGTTCTGCCACTTGGTTTAGCGGAGAAAGGCTGGTGGATCGTGTAGCTGATTACTGGCACGAAGCACAAGAAGATTTCGAATGCAAGAATATACATCCACCAGGAAACAGCGGTCACCCACTGTGGAAAGGGTACTGAGGAAACATTGTTGCAGCTGATGTCAAATGGATTCTTCCAAGATTTCAACCGGATAATTCAGAACGTTGAGTTGCAACCACTACCACCATTGCTGACAATAATCATCAACCTGTTCTTCAATATGATCGATGATAATCATCAAAAAGGATCAGTAGACATTATTTGTTGACTACCATTAGCCAGTATCAGCCCGCTTGCTAAACATGAATGTTAAAATTGCTCATGGGAGCGTCCCAGCGTCGGAGACCAGCAAACACAACAGGGCCTCTACCACCTGGTGGTCTTACACTCCAATGACCCAGCAATCTCAAAGCCACAAAGAAGAACCTGCTTTTTGGCACTGCGAAAAACCTGGAGCTGGTGCCCTTAGCTGATAAGTGGCGTGTTTGGATCATCAGTGGACAACTATTGTTGCATTTGTGGTTGTACGTGCATGTATGAAATATATGTGTAGATAGATAGATAGATAGATAGATAGATAGATAGATATATATATGTTCTAGCCCCGGGCCCCGACGGCCCCCCCCCCGCACCGCA